>BGPR01009699.1:38585-55144 GCA_013235015.1 Araneus ventricosus
TTGTCGTAATTTTTTTTGGCCTTCATTTGCAAATCATCCTTAATTGAAGTTTCGGTAAATCAAGTTTTGTGATGGAGTCTGAGAGAGCTGAAAAATATAATAACTCATATAATTATCGAAGATTTAAAAAATTTACAAGCGAAAACGCTGCAGTTATTTGAGCCGTTAACGCCTAACTCAATTTACATTATAGATTTCTTTCAAATTATGCCACTGAGATTAAAATATTTATGAAACAATACTAAATTTAAGATAAAAAATTATTTAAGAAAAATCAACTAAGAATCTTTAGGAAATTGTTTTAAAAACTTTTTGTGGATACACATTAGAAGATTTTTAAAATATAATAAAATATCAAATAATTACAGAATACTTTCGAATTCTTTGAACTACCTGGAGAATAAAGCAAAGGGGGGAGGGATGCAAAATGACGATAATTTCACTTCAAAATCTGGATAATGTGTGGTCTAGAACTCCGTCTCATACCCCCGTGAATGGCTACTGAACGGTGGGTGGGTATGAAAACGCCACGTTTATTAAGGATCGAAAAAAATACATATCGGCTAGTTATAGTGCCGAGGAAACACAGATGAAAAGAATACTCTTCATTGGCTTTGTAAATGCCAGTTGCTACATGAGGCATGAAAAAATATCGAATAGAAATGAAAATAAGCAAACAAAGAAAGCTGTAAACACAGAAGTGCATGAAAATCTGAACAGTATTTACACAGAAAAAAGTACAATAAGTTTACAAAAAATCGACGGGAGGCTGTCTCTGCGAAAAGGACGCTGGGATTGAGGGGCGTAGACTTACTTACCCTACTCAACTGTGACTTTCTGTGACTAAAGTAGCTCTATGACTAATAACTCTATAGTGACTATTAGTCTAGTGTGACTATGTGAATCTATCTATGTAAAATTCTTCGTGATTTTGATCAACTTCGCAAATACACTGCGACTAAATCGTTGTTAGGAATTCTAAAATTATTTTCTGAATCTTCAATGTCTACTTTTCTCTGATAAATGAAACTAAAACCGACACTCTATGTTACTTTATTGAGGGGCTATGAGCGTTGAACTTTAGCGCGAAATTCGACATAATTCAACAATTCTTGAGTAATATTTCACGTGAGCGATGAATGAATTGCCTTAGTCTGCGTCCGAGCTCATCAATCGCTGTAACGTCATCAAAATGTTTCGTGATGTTCATCAACTTTGCAGCTCGACTGTGAGTAAACCGCGTTTCCAAATTCTAGAATTCTTTTTGTAATCTTCAATGTCCACCTTAAACTAAAACCAACTCTCTAGGTTATTTGTTTGCGGAGCTATGAAAGTTTATTTTCAGCGCGAAAAGCGTCATAACTATTTCCTTTCCCTAAACACAATTAGACCATTATGTAGAGACTTAAGTCTAGGTCAAAAAGATAAATGACAATTTTAAAAAATTAAGACGGAAATAATTATTAAAATAAGGGAGATAATAATATTTTAGATAATTCCGAACATAATTGTATTGCACAAATAAAAGAGAAAGAAAAATAAGCAAAAATCAAAACAATAATTGTTCACTTAATAAAATGCATAAAAGCGATGTGTAAACTTGGGAAAAAAACATGTGCTTCTTAAAACTTTTCTTATTCAATGATAAAAATAAATAACAATAATGATAAAAGATGTTCAGTTCTGTGTCGTGTATCTAAAGACCCAGTGGATCAAAAATGTACAAAACTGTTGGGATTGTTCACAGTCACAGTTCTAGTGTCTGAGTAAAATACACTGAAAAATAATTTTATACAGCTGAGAGTGATGAATTTTATCCCACTATACAATTTTGATGAGAACAGACATTTGAGTAATTGGGGATACTTGACCCTCCGTGACTTTCTCAGCTTGTGAGATAATTGGTAATTTTTGTGTGCCATTTTTACTTTACCTTTGGTCAAATGGTCTATTAGTAGGGGTTTTCATTTCAAGCTGAAAAGCGATCTTAATGGTGTGTAGGTAAATATATTTTGGGGGTACAAAAATAAAATTTAACTTTTTCAATCTTCAATGCATAGGAAGTTTACTTTTGAATATATGATGAATTAAAATATTTTTTAGTTTTAAGCATGCTGCTAGCTATAATTTGATATACTATGTTATGAGGAATCTTAATTCTAAGTGGTTTAATTTTTAGATTATTTAGAAAAAGTCAAGTTAGGGCTACTTGACCCTAAAAAGTTAGGAATACTTGACCCTAAAAAGTTAGGGATACTTGACCCTAAAAAGTTAGGAATACTTGACCCTAAAAAGTTAGGAATACTTGACTCTATCAAAAGCTATTGCAACTCGGATATCGTAGCCGACCGTAGTACAATTTGTGGTTGGGATCAGTTTTCTGGTGCATGGAGTTTTGTTGGCAAAATGGAAGCTCAAATATGGAGAATAATTACTTAAAAATTGTTTGGACTAGTAATTATTTACTGAATAAAATTTCTTTTTATATGATAATTTCAAATAATGCAAATAATTATTTTAGTAGAGTTTTAAAAGGAATTGAATTTAACCAATCTATTTTTTCCTCGCCTGAAAAGGAGTTTTATTTTTTTATTTATTATTTGACTAAAAGTCTTTTACTCGAACTATTTGTCATTGTTTGGTTTCATTTCACATTTCGCCATTTCTATTGAGTTTGTCTTTCTTTCTCGATTTGAATTTTCTCTTAAAATATATTTTTATTACATTTGCTTTTAATTTTCTTTTAAATATTAGAAGAACTGAGTAAATCTATCAAGCTTCTCTATTCTTAGCTTTGTACAACATTTTTTAGATCCTTTTTTCATTTTGATGTTATTCTTTTTTTACTAATTTTCCAAAACCGGCATTTCTTTAACGCGCTAACGACGCTGCTAGGTTCCCAGTTCCATTGCTGTAATTTTTATTATTTAATTAAATCAATATATTAATTCTTTATTAAATTTCGAATAAATTTAATTTAATAGCTAGATTTAATTTAGTGACTAGATTAATTTAATTTATTAACTAGATTTTATTAATAACAACTTCGTTTTATAGATTCCATATTATTTTTTTATTACTTTCATTAATATTTTTCGATAATAAATATCTTTTGTAATTCAGTAGTATTAACCTAATATCTGAATTTCACGTATATAAAAATTATCAAAAGAATTTAAATACTTTTTGCATGTAGGGTCAAGTATCCCTAGCTTCGGCTCAAGTATCCCTAACGTTATGGACAGATAACACTAGGCGATCTCATGAAATATATTTATTTTATGTTTAAATGAGATATCAGTTTAGCATAAGTACATTTATCCTTCTTGAAAACAAATCTTTTTATGATGATTAAAATTCAAATATTCGAGAAATATAAGAAAAAGTAAAAGTATGGTCAAGTATCCCTAGTTTCCCCTACGTATTGACTATTAGTGAAAGCAGCAGATAAACATTGGAATACGTTCGGCTTAGCCATGGAACTGAAATGTAACCGTCCTATAAATAGAAAGCTGGGCACCAGCGGGTCAAGATATAAAAATTTAAAAAGAAATCTGAAGCAAATATGATTCCTTTGTTTCTTGAATGAAAGATACAAAGTATCATTATTCTGAAGCAAAGTATCATTTTTGCCTGACACAGAGACGCATGAAAATGTTTGCAGTTTGTTCAACCCAATGAATAATGGATCAGATAGATTTTTTATAACTCTTTAAAGACTTGAATGAATCAGCAGTTTTAAGAAGGGAAAAAGTGACAGCCAATCGAAACGCACAAAACATGTGTCATCATGTAGACACTCATTGTAAGCTGTAAAAAAGGAAAAAAAATCGCCAAGTAAAATACTGATGTAAAGAATCTCATATAGAAGTTTGTTTAACTGACAATAAATAAGATAAAATACGAAGCTATTTCTTTAATTCTCTAGAAAATTGTGTTTAGATTCGTTTCCTTCGTCGAAGTGCCGATCCAGTTACATATAGTATGAGCCGTTCAGAAGCCAATGCAGTAATAATAATTTTTCTCAAAAATTTGGAGGTCAAAACAAGAATCGTACAAGCGTGAAGCGCAGGTAGAAAAGCTGTAAGTAAGGGGCCGTTCAAATATTACGTAAGCATGTTTTTGGTATTTTTTGATCCCCCGTTGTAAGCAAAAATAAGCAAATCGCAAACCCCCCCCTTAAAAATTACGTAACCAAACCGCAACCCCCCCCCCCCCGTTCTTCTTTTTTACAAAACGTATTTTAATAACGTATTTTATTAACGTAACTAATTTTAAAAATTTCAGGAGTTAATTCAAATAAAAAACTCTAACTCGGCTTAAAATGAAAAAAAAAAGATGCAAGTTTAATTTCCTTACAATTTCAAGTTTAAGCTTACAAAAATCAAGTTTAATTTTATTTTGCCAAATTTAACTTTTTTTTCAAATTTAATTTTGAAGTTTGTGCATTTTTTTTATTTGTGCAAGTTACAAGAGATTTTCAGAAATAAAGTGATTTTAATGTCTTACGTAAGCATCACTCATACTCCCCCTCCCCCCTTGTCAGCAAAAATAAGCAAATCGCAAACCCTCTCCCCCCCTTGGGTGCTTACGTAATATTTGAACGGCCCCTAAGTCCAGAAAAACAATTGAGAAAATTCATGTTTTTTAATACAATAATAATTAAAAATTTTCTATTGTTATTTTGATCAGCAAAAGTTTATAAATTCCTGAAATGGAGCAACAAGTAAATCCTTTAATAACTAAAAAGAATGTTATTAATTCCATTAAAATTTACAAAAATCAGAAAATACCAGAAAATGGACTTAAGCTCATTGGCTCCTGAGAGACTCATATATAAACAAAATATTCTACACAAATGAGTGCTGGATATTAAGTTTCTTATGCTTTTGAAATTATTCCAAATCTGATTTATCATTTCTATTCAGAGAAATAACGAAACTGGTCAAATTTTATTTGTTCCTTTTTAAAAAATGATACTAAGTCATTAGAACTAACGTCGTAATGTATCTTAATTGGCCGGAGATGCCTCATTTGAGATTGTTTCATTGACCGTGAAGACATTAAGGACAAGAATTAATGAACTGAAGATAAATTCTTGGGGAAAAGGAGCGGTTAGACGGACGCAGAATGATTTATAAAATAACTTTTCTAGTTTATTTTAAACAGAGCGAAGCAATGATGAACAGAGAAGTAGATGAGAGATTATCAGGCCATAAATGCTGTTTTCCGAGAATTCAACCTGTGAAATTGCAATTAAACGTATTTAATTATGTGCGCAGTGCGATAAAGCCTTCGTTAAACTCAGGATAGCCTTTTAACACTATTTTTTTCCTCTCAAAGATTTTTAATTTCATTTGATTGTTTCTAAAACGTGCAGCATTAATATCATTCCTTCTCTTCTTTTAATTAATATGTCATTGTACATAGAAAAAATTTTATTTGTACCGAAGGAGGTAGATCTTTTTTTTCTTTTACTGCTACTTCTAGAGGGAAAAAAATAACGATCGTTTCTCATTTCTGCTCTTTCAATGAGATAAGCCTCCTTCAATCGATGTTTCTTTGCATAATTGAAGCTCGTTAAGTAATTAGCCGTCAGATAGACATGCTGTGCAGTTTGTTTCTGTACTCTAAGAATACTTCAGTCAAATAAGTATTAACATAGGCGATTGAACAATTTCAGTTGCAGATGTGAAATCTCTTCACCAACTAGGCAGCCAAAACTCTGTCATTAGAGTACATCGCTCATTTATTAAACCCTCTAATTTCAATAGACACTCATAACTCCATATGAGAAAACCCCTGGTCTGCTTCCCTGCTACTGTTCTAAATCCGGTCATTCATGGCTGCTCCACTCCGCGAAAATGGAGTGGTGGCACTATACACAATTCCAATTTTTTTAGCCCACCCATTTAGGCACGTATTCATTACCACTCCATTCCATTTAAATCCATTCACTGTCAGTCACTCGGCCTTCTTTGATTTCCTCGGTGAAAACACGCAACTGAAGGCTCCCCTCCACTTACTACTGCATTTATGGCTCGGCAGTCCAAATGGAGTGATGGATACTGGGACCCTCCACTCCATTTAAATCCATTCACTGTCAGTCACTCGATAGTCTTTGATTTCATCGGTGAAAACACGCAACCCAAGTCTCCCCTCCACGTATTACCGCATTTATGGCTCGGTAGTCCAAATGGAGTGATGGATTCTGGGACAGGTTGGATGTCTAGCCTTCCGCTCCAAGCCACGCCCATTTCGACCAGTGTTTCACCGTGATCGATTTTGGAGTGGAGAGGTCGTGAATGACCAGCCTAAAGCAGGGTTTACACAAGGCCAATATTTTCTCGCCAATAAGTTCACGCATGCGCAGAAAGGGAGAAAGAAGGGACAACGGCATGTATTTGTCCCGTCAGAACAAGAACTTGCCCTTGCTCGCTCTTTCTGCGCATGCCTAATCTCCTTTCCACGCATGCGTGAACTTATTGTCGATACAATATTGGTCTCGTGTAAACCCACTTTAAGGGAAGTAGCTGTCTTGAATACCGCATGTTGTCCACGTTTGAAGATCAGTTTTATTTATCTTTACTTTACTTTCGACTGCAGCGTTGAGAGAACTGCGTTTCAAGAACGTTCGATTATTCCCAGAACTGTTTCCTGTCTGTTATTATGAAGTCTTCACCGAACACAAACTCTTTTGACGTGAAAACGTCTTTCCGCTCGTTCGCATTATTAGTCTCGTAACTACGAGACTAATAATGCGAAAAGAATGGTTGAACCCACAACGGATAGGTCATATCTGTAAGAGTTTGTCGCATAGTATTTTTTTGCCTGTGACGTCATTGTACCAGTGTAAATAAATCACAAGTTTATCGCATATAGAAAGAGTCTGTGGTAGCTTTTTATTTATCGATTCTGTAACCATTAAACTACTCTGTGTAAATATTGTATTAAAGAGATTGATAATTAAATTACATATCAATACGAAACACTTGTTTTATGATTTTATCCCGATGTTTTAACGAAAAATTTACGGCACGGACCCGAACTGCGCCTTTCTTATGTTATGAATTTTTTTAAACGCATTGACAGTCGCGCAGGGTCACTTTCACACCAAACTTTTAGCCAATTTTTTTTCTTTCTTATTTTAATGGTCATTTTTTACAAAAAAGAAATCTTTCCCTTAATTTTCCCTTAATATAAGAATATTTTTTCGCGCACAGAAGTTCGGTGGTAAAGGATGTTTTGTTGAAGAAGATATTCCTCCTATTTTTAAAGAATTTTTGCCTGTTGCTGATTTTTATTATATTTCAGATACAAATGCGATTTTCAATGAGAATTAAGAAAATTAAACCTTTACCATTTTTCCTTAAGTTTTTCTTCTTTACCCAATCCATTAATTTAAAGCTTATTTTACATAATGGAAGTTCTGCTTTTTTCTGCTTAGAATATTTAGATTGTTATAAAATTAAAATTTTGCATATATTTGCTTGTCTTAACCATAACGTCAAAGTAAATGTGATAAATATGACACCAACCCAACAGTAAAGAAGGAACTACCCAGATTTTCATTATATTTTTTCTAAGTTCCTCTCCTTCTAAACTACTCATGAAGATACAAAAGTAACAACACCAGATTGTGGGAAATTCCGAGAATGTTTTAACTGAAGGGAAATGGTGGGATCATAAAATGTGCCCGGAGGGTACATAAGTAACAACATCATGTCCCGGAAAATTCCAAGAATCTTTTTACCTAAAGGAAAATGGTGGGGTCATAAAAATCCGGCGCGAGTGTTTGCGAGTAAAGAACTTCCGAGCATTGACAAATTATCTCTCCAGGTGAATAACTGCGTCCGTTTATTTATAAGAGGAAGGAGAAAAACATCGTTTTGTTCTCAATTTGTCTGCACGTTTTTACTTTCTCGTATACGAACTATACAAAGAGAAAGTATTGTGATCGTCAAAAAATTCGAACTCGAGATTTTGACGCATCTACACGTTTTAGACCTACCTGAGTCCGAAAAACACAATTTTAGAATTATGTCTGTCTGTCTGTCTGTCTGTGAACACGATAACTCGAAAACCATTAGAGATACGGGGATGAAATTTGGTATGTAATGTTCACACATAATTTGTAGGTTTCTATCAAATTGTGGACAAAATCCGTCTACGGGAAGTCAGTCTATCTGTCTGTCCGTGGTCATGTGAACACTATAACTCAAAAACTTTAATAGGTATATGGATAAAATTTAGTACACGGTTTTATCGTCATGAATGTAGGTGCATATAAAATTTAGGGCCAAATCCGTCAAAGGGTTGACTGTCTGTCGGTCTGCATAATTTACAATTGAAGCCAATCCGTTATCTCCACGAGCATGCGTACTGGAAGCAATCTTCTGTGCTCGCGAAAGGAGCGAATTACGTCAGTTTGTCCTTGAGGCGGCAGGGGTGAAACCTAGCAGTGTGCATAGATGCGTTTTAATCGGTACGCATCTCTTTGAATTGGATTACTTACCTAGATATTTTTCAATCACTATAATGAAAAACCTTCTGATAGTCATTGGATTCTGGATAACAGTAAGTTTGAATTTTTTAAGCCACGCGGGGGTAGGAGAAACGGCACCTTTTTAGGGAAGTATACGAGGAAGTTTAGGGGAGAACACTTCCGCGGGTTTGAGAAGCTTCTTTCCTGAGTTGTTCGGGATTGAAAGAGTAAAGAACTTGATTACAAGATGCTAAATTATACTTGTTTATTATTTGATTGACAATACTTTCGGTCTATTTAAAAGATGATAGTAATTGAAACTGTGTGGCATGGATCGTTTCTAGCGAAATGGATGATCACCCCGTTCTCCGAAAGCCCGTATTCCTAATGCTTGTTAAATATAAAAGAACTAGAAGCCCGTCTAAGAAGCACTTTTAGCTTGCCAACAATATCTCAGATCTGATTGTCACAGATTTACAAACGAGAAGTTGTAGCAGAAAATCTCATGCAGCTTAAGAAATAAAGAATATTTAATGATAAAGAATATTTAATGATAAAGAATATTTAATGATAAAGAATATTTAATGATAACGAATATTTAAGAAATAAAGAATATTTAATGATAAGAATATTTAAGAAATAAAGAATATTTAATTATAAAGAATATTTAATTATAAAGAATATTTAATTATAAAGAATATTTAATGATAAAGAATATTTAAGAAATAAAGAATATTTAATGATAAAGAATATTTAAGAAATAAAGAATATGAAATGATGAATCTATTGATTCATCATTCATATTCTTCATCAATAGACACTATCATATATAGACACTATCATATCAATCATCAATAGACACTAACTTTCGTTTTGTTAAATATATAAATATTCCATTGCAAAATTATGCACGAGAAAGAAAGAACCTTTTTAACGAAAACGAATGTAAAGATCTCCGAGAAGCGGAAAAATAAATTAATTCTAGTATAATTTCTATTTGATATTAACGCGTCGATGAATCAGCAAAAAAGAAAAGAAACTGCTAAACTCAGTTAAACAAACCCTGTCATAACTCCTATTTGATATTAAATCATCACAAGAATCTAAACAGTATCCCGTGTGTAGTATATGCTAATTTGTAGACAAACCGCCTTTTCTCAAGGCCAACAAATTTATTCTTTGCTGATTTAAGTTAAAGCAATAAGGAAGGAAATAAGTTAAGCTCAACCAGGAGTTATTTTGCCTTAGCTGTACTAGGATACTCAGTGTCCTCATTGTCGCGACCGAAGCGAGCAGGGTTTACTTAACAAACCTGGGAGGATTGCTAAGCAACTGGGGGTTGGCGAGTGTTAGCGAGCAGGCGGCAGGGCTCCCTAATATCATGATATTTCGATACGAAGTTCTCCGTTGAAATATCAACTCTGTAGCAGTAAAATATCTAAATTTCCTGGAAATACAGACTGTCTTGGGATCGGTGATGGCAAAACAAAGGCAAATTCGGACTATCATGTTCAGTAATGAAACCAAAATAAAAAGAGAGAGAGAGACGATAGCATTGAACCTTATTCCTATTAAATAGATCAGCGGTTCCAACCCATGGGCCGCAGCCCACTTGTGGGCCTCAGATAGCGTATTAGTGGGCGGCAGAACGCTAGTGAAGAGTCGATGTCAGGGTAGCTACAAGAGTCGTCACTCGTTTTTTGTTTTATAAAACAATATATTTTTAATCGTTTTACAGTAAGCTTTATTAATTACTGACGTATACGTGGAAATAATATATATATGAAAATATATATGTTTGTATTTTTTATTTGTAAATTTAATTAGTGGGTCTCAAAATATTTTTTACGCAACAGGTGGTCCTATGATCAAAAAGGTTGGGAGCCTCTGAAATGGATGATTTGATAATGGTACAGTGAAACCTCTCTGAGCCGCCACCCCTCCGTTCCGAGAAAAATTGGCCGTTCAGAGGGGGAGGCCGTTCTAAAGGGTTTTCGTTACAATTGCAAGATAATTGCTATAAAACATAATAAAAAAAAAGTCTGACACATATTTCTTATTTAAAATGAAGTTTGAGACTTATCTAAAGAGAAAATAGTACTTTATTTAATAATTTTTTACATTTTTTGAAAAAAGGATACAATTTGTGACAGTTTTAAGTTTTTACCCTTCTCGGAAAAAAACCATTTTTTCAATTCGTTTTTCAGTTTAAAAAGTAAATCTCTAACCGATGCGTTTGTTAAATGGGATGAGCGAACCCACCCGGCGGCCGTTCAGAGGGGTTGGGTGGCCGTTGCTAGGGGTTATTTTAACATTAGGTCTATGGGCCGAAAAATCCGTGCCACGAAAAATTGGCCGTTAAGAGGGGTGGCCACTATGCAGGGGTGGCCGTTCGAAGAGGTTTCACTGTATATGTAAACCCTCCTTTGAGTTAATAATTGTCGATAAAATTTTATATAGGGAGTTTTTAAGAGTGATTAGGTAGAAGATTTCATTAAGTTTTGGTTATGCCCCTCTTTGAGATAATTAAAATAAATAATGCGTTGATAAAAATTAGATGATTGTTGATATAAATGGTAGTATAGAGTTTTTAGTAATTAATTAGAGAATTTTATAGTGGTTTCTATTAATCTATTTTTGAGATTATTGTTGAAAAAATGTATACATATTAGTGTACTTTTTCTTTCTTTTGGTAATTAAAATGGAAATATGGCTTATGGTAAATGAATTATTTATAATATGAAATATAATATTAAGTGTAATTTTGATTTAAATATTTTTAAATAAAAAATGTATTGTCAATTTTAAATACTTTTCTAAAATAGGCAGTTTTAATCAGTCACAGAGAATTGAAGTTTTAGCTGCATAAGAAGCTGGAATTTTGCTCGATAACAGAGTCCAGTGATGTCAATTAAGAAATATTTTTCAGACTTAATTTTATTAGAGAGGCACTAAGAATAATTCCAGCTTGATTCATTTGATTACTTCCTGAATTAGAATTTCTTTTACTAGAAGAATTAATCGAAACTAGTAAAAATAATCTAGGTAAACGAATATTTTTTGTGAAGTGTTGTCTGTTAGTTGAAGAAATTACTATAATTGCATTTCAGGTACATACAGGTCGAAAGTGCTGAAGCAAGAACAGAATCACATAATTTGCGATCTTCTTTTAAAATTTTTTAGAGAAAAAAATATTCTTTTGCGATTTGTTCCTTGCCTTACCTCTCTTAACTCCATTAAATCAGAATTAACGCTGATTTCTCTTTGTTTGGAAAACTAAAGAATTGCTTTAAAAACATTGGTAAATCGATTAGCTCTCTGAGTAGGATTAAATAAATAAATGGAGAAAAGCACATTCTGTTTTTTTCTTGATTTTTCTCTTTCAATAGGAAATCCGATTAATACAATGCAAACACAAATTTCTTGCTAAGCAAAATAATCTACGATATCTCTACTCACAAACTGAAAGAAGAATTATTTTTTTCTGTAAAAGTTTCTCAAAAAGAAAGGAAGGCAGTTATATGCACAAATCTTTGTTCATTTCTACTAATAATGAAAGCGAATTTGTTTGTTTTTGTGAGTGTGTCTGCTGACGGCGCGGTGATCAGCAGGACAGACCGTTTTATCCAGAGCTATTAAATTCGGCACACACATTTTTCGGAGCATAGAAATATACACTTCTGAAGATTTTTTTTTGAAATTTTAATTAATTAAAAATAAAGTATAACTCTACAACTTCCGGAAATATTACCACTCAAAAATAATTCTTTACACAATCTTAAAATTCAAAATAATATATTTTTAACGATTACAATTAAGTCGTCAGATTTTTTAAAAAGATGTTTGTGAATTATTTACAATGGGATTATCTTATAGAATGAAATTAAAATCGCTTTCATTCTTTCAACAACCATTTAACCGCGTGTATGTCTTCCATTGTTAAAGGTTAATTAATGAATATTCTTTCTGTATTTTAAAGTCTTCGGGCATTGTCGTAATGAATTTTTGCTTTCTAATTTTATTGCCTATTTTTTCTGTGGAATCTCTAATCAAAATTCACTGATTAGGAAATATACCAGCTGCGCCGAGTTACATTTTATTAGTATATTCAGTTACTTACCGCGAGACATGTTGACATAAATTTCACCGCACCAATTTTAACCCTCTGACTACTAAGTGTTCTCAAAATCTGAGTACAGTTGTATACGGAGGTTTGCTTGCTAATTGATCTGTGCAATGGATTCGTCCGCCCCGTCCCCCCTTTTCTCCTCACTACGGGTGGTGGGAGATATGAATGGCAGGCCTGTCATCTCTTATCTCTCCCCTAAGGGTCCCTTTAATGACCACTCGCCCAACTGCCTTCTCCCCCCGTTTGGAACAGCAACCGACGGAAATCCGCCTCACTAGTATAGAAGTTGCATGGCCGGTTACGGCCCGCTTAGGAGTCAGAGTGTTAAAAGGAAGGTATTTTGCAATAATATAAATAGTATAAATAATAGTATAAATACGTCAATGGCAGTTAACGCATCGACTGCTTGGGGCGGATATATACGCCCTCGGCAGTTAAGGGGCTCAACGAAAACCAATGTTCTTAAATTGGCGAACAAATGCAGAACGCTTTGGCGATCCTACTTGTCTGTTGCATAAGTTTTTAAGAACGCTCACCGTCCTGAAACAGGAGATGAAGATTTTGCTTCTCTAAAACACGGCAGGTCTTCTTTTCATAAGTCGCCATTTTAAGATCAGCGATGCCGAAAATAAACCTCTTCTAGCCGGTTAATTCGCGAACGGGTTTGCGCTCCAACAGGTGGATAAGTAGGGAATAGAAATTTAAATGCCTGGTTCTTCTTCTCCGGATTAGCACTGAAGAATAGAATCTGTATTTTCAACGTTATATCATTTCAAAATTCGATTATTACTTTTTAATGAAAAATTGTAAATCTCGTCTTAATCTTCTTTTGTTTAAAGTTTATAATTTTGAATTTTTGTACATACAGGGTAATTTCCATTAATGCCTTTTCTAAACTTGTTTATGCTTATTAAAGTACAACCCAGATTTTAATTCCACTCGTGGTGAAATTCAAGTTCAGGTGTCAGGGAGAAGCAACCGGCCGAAATCCGCCCCACTAGTATAGAAGTTGCATGGCCGGTTACAGCCGGCTTAGGAGTCAGAGTGCTAATGGAATAGACTTCGCATTTTGCATGAAGAATAAGAAATTGAAAGTTACAGCATAGCGTATGACGACGCGCATTCATGTGTGATACGGACAGTCACGTTTCTCATGTGACTTTGATGTTACGTGACTTAATTTCGTAACGGAGGTACACGTGCACAATGAATATTTCTATCTGAATTTAAGCTTACAACTTCTTTGTTGAGGAAACAATGGATATCATACATAAGATATTTAACTGGAATTAAATGCATCTAGTATTCACGGCGAGCTAACTGGTCGCCATAGGCGGCTATTATACAATATAAGAAGGGCTACAAGCGTTCTCTTGCAGCATTCTTTGACTCCTTTGCGTGATCTTATGCAGATGATTTTAGAGCTCATTGAATTCGTTAGAGTCACAAAACGCGTAAAATCGAAAATAATAATAAATAAATGAGGTATTTTATATGTTGTATGAACTATCAGGTCGAAGATCCAACAGAGATTAAAGAGAAGGCCATCGTTTAGTGACATTCATACTGGTCATTCCAGTTTAAGGGATATATAGATGCTCCGGACGCCAGTCTAAGGGCGAACGATGAGATACGTCACTTTTGAAAGCCAAATGTTGGGAAAGAGAAAAAATAGTGTCATGCCCTGGGATACCATTCACATTTGCTTAACTTCGAACGCCACTTACTCTGTTTCACAAGCATTTTTGGGAATTAAATATGACTAAAGCTTTGGCATTCAAATAAAAATTCCCAGCGAATTATGATAAGACGAATATTTAAATAAATTATTTATTTTGAGAAAAAAAACTTATTGGAAACATTTTTTACACATAATCTTCATTCTCTGTTTTTCAATTAAATTTTTCGCGTGCAATTTTATTGCATTTAGCAGCATTCCATCGAAATTATAAATTTTATGTGAACCCTATTAAATAATTTGAGAAGACTCAACTCGCGCATCAGTGGTTTCTTGGATTTTTATAAGAATTTTTTTATGCAAAGCACAAATTTCATCATGTGCATAAACAACCAACTATAAATCATTTAAAGAATCAACTTAATTCATAACTGCAAAAATAGAGACCACATTCGAAAACACGAAATTAAATAGTTGGAGGAGAGTTGATATTTTATAACTTCATTAAGTAATTTAAAAAAATATGTTTCAAAAAATTATTTTTAGTTTTTTAATTATATAGCGATAAAATCTTGAGTGCGTCACTAAAGTTAAATGAATAAAACTGCACCTGTGCAAGTGTTAGAAATATTCAGAAATTTTATTTTAGTGCCACATTTTCAAGGATTTGAAAATCAAACCAACCCTTCATTTGAAAGTCTTCCAACTCCATTTTGGAGAGAAAGGTTAAACTGTCCTTCGCTCATCTGCATTCACTCTTAAATGTCTACGAGAAGCCAAACAGAGCATGTTTTTCTGTTTATCGAAACAGAAGATGGGAGCAGAAAATAGAAGCCAAATGAATAACTTATAGATGCATATTTGATTCATGTCAGCATATACAGCTTTCCATTTCAACACATTTGGATAAAAGCGAATTTTCTTATTTAAGCTTTTAAAGTCTCGGTGTTCACGTGCCGATTTTTTCAATGCAAGTAATAAATTGTGTTTACGCTTTGAATCGGCACGTGCAGTCAAATGCTGCTGTCTGATATTTAAATTTCTTTATTCTTTCATGAAACAGTATTTTGTTGTTGCTGTTGTTATGTTGAAGTCTGAAGCAAGTCGAGAGCTCGGGTGCCTTCATTTTAATACTGAAGGATTGTAAAAGGTGATTATAATAATAGTTGCAATTTTAAAAACGCTGCAAATTTAGAGTCATTTTTCATACTGACCTTTCGTTCAACATAAATACTGTTACAAAAATATGTCGCTTTCCTACCTTTCTAGTCTTATGGTTGGGAAAAGAGTTTCACAGGGGTAATCATGGGATGCCGTCGGCGGCCAAGTCTGAACCCCTGACCTTGGCGACCATTATGGCGATTTTGAAACAAATTTGGCAAGATTCCCGAAAATGTGATTATTTTCTCGATATCTCTATTAGGAGAGGAGATATATAGAATGTACTAGATGATTCCATGTGACGTCATGTCCTGTCGGAAGAACTATAAATACCGCAGGATCCTAACGCGGGATGAATCTCTTCGGAGTCTTCTTCGCATTGCGAGTTGGTCATCTGCTAGACGCTGAGCGCTATTGTTCGTGCTGTGACTGTTATTATTAGTGACTTAGCGCTGTTTGCTTTCGTTGCTAATTTGAGCAAGTGCTGTGTTTTTCCTGTTACCTGTGTTTCTTCTCTCCTGAATATTCTTGAATAAAGTGTCGTTCTCTATTATCCTGCCTATTCGGCTGCTTTCACCGCACTTCCACAAGACTATCTTTGTAAGAATACACTCGAAGGAAGGTAATTTTGTTTGATGAAGGAAAAAAGATTACTTCAAAACGGTGGATAGCATATGAAACATTTTTTAGGAAAGTCGTATGCGTTTCTTTCAGGACTTCCTTTTCGTGATGTAACCAAGAGTGTTGTCGTGTATTATATTGTTCGTTTCAGAAACCCTCGCCAATCACTTTTGGGGGATTTTATTCCGTTGAGGGGTGATACGCAGTGAGTAAGAAGGGCACTTTTAGGAAGTTCTTTTCTACGCATGTTTTTCATTTAGTTATTTTTCTAATATATTCATTTTCTTTTTATAAATTGTACTATTTTTTATTTTAATTCTAAACTTGCTCTGTCTCTGTATGCTGATTAGTAAAAAATAAACATCTCTTTCATCTCACCCCTATTTTGGTGAAATCAAAACGAAAATGGCGCATGCGCAAAGCGAGGAGTGTTTCGGCGCCTGAAAACAACCTTCTTACAATTAAATTGTCATTTTCCACTTACA
>BGPR01009700.1:5102-19920 GCA_013235015.1 Araneus ventricosus
AATCAGATCCGAGATATTCTATATTTTTCGTACTTAATTTTGGAATTTAATATTTATATATTTACTACAACTTTCGTTAATAAATCTGTGACAATCAGATCTGAGATATTCTATCTTTTTCGTACTTAATTATGGAATTGAATATTCATATATTTTCCAAAACGAAGGTTAGTGTCAATTGATTCATCATTTCTTTTTCTATGCTTTTTTAAGCACTATACCAATGTGCGTGAGATTTTCTACTACAACTTTCGTTAATAAATCTGTGACAATCATATCTGAGATATTCTATCTTTTTCGTACTTAATTATGGAATTGAATATTTATATATTTTGCAAAACGAAGGTTAGTGTAATTGATTCATCATTTCTGTTTTTTATGCTTTTTTTAAGCACTATTCCAATGTGCGCGAGATTTTCTGCTACAGCTTTCGTTAATAAATCTGTGACAATCATATCTGAGATATTGTTGGCAAGCTGAAAGCCTGTCTTAGGCGGGCACAAATCTTCTAGTAATAATAATAATAATAAAATTGACTACATAAAATACACTTACCTACGTCATTAGCATTTATATTTAATTTGTAGAATTCTGGAAGTTAATCCTTTCCTATTTAAGAAGCCATTTTTCTGTTAATTCCTTGTCTCGAAATGCCTTTTTAAACGAAACTTTGAGGTGGATTTTCTACGAGGCAATTTCTTAAAACAATGGCCACATCTGCCTGAATCTTAGCTCCAACTTCTAAATATGTTGAAGGAATTTCTATGCGAAGCGTTAATAATATATTTCGCTAATCCTTCGGCTTCTGAAGTTCTGAGCTATTGCATATTTAAGGGAGAATTTGCGTGAAAGGGTTTCTAGGCAAAATGAAAATGAATTTTTCACCTGGGCAACATTTAAGTTCCTGAAAATAGGTTTCGCGCTGAAATTGTTACTGTGTATTTCAACGATCTAATTAATCTTTTGGGATGGTTCTTTACAGTCGATGCAATATTAGGTTATTAAAATTATTCATTTTATGGAAAATAATGGGTCATAAAATAAAAAGACAAATCGCTTCAAAATTTTAAAGCTAAATGATTAGAAACTTTTAAAAAGTATTTTAGATGAACAAAGATGAAAATTTGTAAATGGTTTGTACGTTACAAAAATTCAAAACTCTTCAAACTTTGATGACAAATGCTATGATTCATTACGAAGCACATTTTTTATTCATAAGAACTTTGTTTCAGTACTTAGAAAATGTCATTTTATGTTAATTGTTGCTATTGAATGTAAATATTATAGATATTTTAAATCATTTAATTTACAATCGGACATCTATTTAACGAAGTCGCTAAATCCCGAAAAAAAGTTCGTTGTATGGAAATTTCGTTAAATAGAGATTCACCCTTTAAAATACTTTAAACTACACGAAACAGATTCTAAATTCATAAACACTAAATATTATTAAAAAGGTAATTAATCACACCTTTATTTTGTAAATTAATATCTACTTGTTTTATATATTTTACCCATCAAAAAGAAATCTGCAAGGAAAACAAGAATATAACAAAACATTGTCCGGGAATACACTGTATTTTCAATTAAAAAAATAATTTTATATTAAAATTAATGAATTTTAGCATTTCATCATACGAAGGTTTGTTGATTTCTGCATCATGATCATTTCCATCTTCGTCTTCATCGCAATTTATTGCTGTACTGTTTTTATTTTTCACACTGTCCACTTCAAAACTGCCTCATCCACATCTTCATAGACACATGCTTTTAAACGTTTTGAACAAGAATTCGATGAATCATAATTTTGTATCTTATCACGATTTTTTATTATGGTTGATAAGCTGTTTGGAGGAATACCAAATTTTAAAGCAATATCATTTCTTTTTCACGCCTTCATCCACCTCATGAAGAATTAATTTTTTTTCTTTGATGCTCAAGCACTTTCGTTTTGACATTTTCCAGCTTCAAGGTCATTGATCACCATAAAATGTGTTAAAAGAAAGAATAAGTTAGAAATATTTTGAGAAATAGGGAGAAAAAAAATTTTGGATCACAAGAAAAAGTTCGTTAACTAGAGAATGCACTTCGCTATTTGGAGGTTATTTTACGAAGAAATTCGGAAAATGTTCTTGGTTTCAAGAAAAAGTTCGCAAAATGGAGAAATTCGCAAAATAGAAGTTCGTTAAATAGAAGTCTGACTGTATTAATATCTTGCTTCTGAGTCGGAACTAACCAACGTTTAATTAAATTTTGCCCCATTCTTAAAATAATATTAATGGTTTATGCAAAAAAAATGATCTTTCGGAAAGATCGTTTTAACAATCGTTTGATACAGTCTGCCATTTTTCGAGAATCTACGAGATTTAAAAAACTACTTTTTGGTGCAACTCGTATTTTATTTTTTTATTGAAAATAAAGTTGCAGACGATAAGAGAATTCTATGCGTTAAATTAAAAAATATTATACATTTTTTAAATTCGCGTTGGCATTCCATCGAGTTTTATTATTACATATACTTTTACTTTCTTGCATATGACGTTTGCATTACGTAGTTGTCAAAAATTGATTTGAATGCGATGATAACTATAAACATTTTTGTATTATAATCCATTCAAATTTTTCTGACAAAAACTGAAGCACCGAGATGGGTTTAGTGAAAGCTTCGTGACAATGAGTTAAATAGTTACTTTTTAATTGATAAAAGGCATAAAAATAGCTTCATCTCAAATAGCGCCGGATATATTAAGTTTTTAGTTAGTGTATCCCTCACTAGATGGAGATAGGTGCGCACACCTATGTACAAAGTTGACTTTTGTAACGGCGTGCTTTCTTTTCTTCCATTCCACATCTTAAGTAAGAAGTAAGAGATTTTAAGTTTTTGTTTTCAGATTTGTTTAAAAGACTGTTTTGAATTTCTTCTTTGTGGATAAATGTTTTACTTTCCAATTTATTCCGGAGTTGGTTCAGGCCATAGAGGAAAATTCAAATTTAGACCTTAAAGTCCTTTTCCTCTGCAGAAAACCTATTCTGGTTTTGAATCTGCATGGATGAATGGCCTCTGATGACGCCATTCACCGGATTCTTATTCCTCATCGTTGTTTGTTACTATTTTTGCATTTTTAACTCTTTCGCAATTAAAACTTCCCTTAATTCGTATTTATATCTTTGCCGGATATATCAGCTAGTTGTAAATATCAGCTATTGTGTCTACTACATCAAGGATTCTTCATTCTTGTGTCTACTACATCAAGCATATTCTAGGGATTTAGCAATGGCCTGTTTTCCAGTTCTTGTGATAAATGGAAAAATGTTTTATCTCACTTCATGGCAAAATACTTCGAACACATTTTTTAATTCATATTGATACGATTACATATTATAGATGACTTCTTACACAGTTCAATCAAAACAGTTTTTCATTAAAAATGTTTCAATGTATTAATACAACCAAATTTAGTATTCACAAGTAACACAGCTCCCCTCTTTCGTAATTAACTATTTGTTTTATTTTCCCGCCTTTTGCCGGTATATCGATTAAACATCCCTCGTTATTGTCTTCATTACTTAGGCGGAAGTTTTGAAAAGGTTAACTTTATTTTAAAGATTAATTATACTTTCAATCCGAGTATTATTCGAGGCTTCATAAATTAATTAACCGAACATTTGAATCTGACGTGCGCAAACACGGCGACTAAAGATTTATTGTTAAGGGTATTATATCTCCATAGAACTTAAACCTATAACGATTTTATCGATTGTTTCACTTAAACGGATGAATGTATCGTTAACATACTAGGAATTTATGAGTTAAGCAGATAGTTGCTTTTTTTTACAGTATGCGTGATATGTGCAGTTCGCGTTAGAGGAAGGCATTGTCTAACGTCTCAAATAAATATTCATAAGTAGTTGCTTCAGTCATATGCTTAATGATAATAATTTTCCGAAGGCTTTGTTTGTCATAGAGTATCATTAATATTTGTAGTTATTAATAATTGGACGGCTTTGTTCAAAATACGAAACAAGATCCAAAAGTTGGCAAACTCTTTCCTTCAGTTCCAAAGGAACATTCCGTATTCGTTACAACTCTACCCTACCTTTCTTTATTCCTTCTTAATTACCTTTCTTTATTCCTCCTTAATTACGTTTCTTTATTCCATAGTGTCATCTCATCGGTTGTAAACGGACACAAAGTGGATAAAGCACGAACACCACTACCAGAGCCAGCGCCCCCACCATCAAAAGCGTGAACCACTTTATTGAAAAACAAAATTTACAAAAACAATTTACAATTTCCAGAAATGTACAGAATAGAAAATGAAAAATATGAATAATAAAATAAACTTAAACACTATCAAAACAACTACCTATACAGAAAAGCAGATCAAGCAGTTCGATCTGTTCACGATATTTCACACTATCAGTGTTATGTTTAAATCAGTAGGAGTGGCCTCCCCTAAACTTTTTTGTATACTCCTAACACACGTGGGGAAAAATACGCTAAAAGGCAACAAAACGAAAAAACATCCCTAATTCAGTGGGGAAAAATGCTTGGGAATCGGAAGCTTGGAGGCGAAAGGCGTTGGTAGAAGCGGAAAGGATTAGCGCAAGTGAATTGCGCAATAACGCCCTCGCGTCACATTGTGTGATGAGAAAAGACAAATAGGAAATTTGAACACCTTTTTTTCGACCGACTGAAACGAAAATTGGGCACGGATCTACAATTAATGTTAGCAGGCCTCTTACCAATTTTTATTTACAAAGTCGTACGGTTTGCGAGTTATAATGTTTAGAAGTATGCGAATATACAGAAAGACGATCAACCCTTTGACATATTTGGCCCAAAATTTGATACGGACCTGCATTCCGGATAATAAAACTATGTACCAAATTTTATCTATTTGGCTATTCAAGTTTTACAGTTATAGTGTTCACACGAACACGGACAGACGGATAGACAGACTTCCCGTTGACGGATTTTGTCCAGAATTTGATAGAAACCTACAAATTGTCTGTAAAGATCACGTACCAAATTTTATCCCCGTAGCTCTAATAGTTTTAAAGTTATCCTGTTCACAGACAGATAGACAAAATTCCAAAATTGTGTTTTTCGGATGCAGGGAGGTCTAAAACGTGGAGATTCGTCAAAATCTCGAGTTCGAATTTTTCGACAATACTTTCTGTTTGTATATTTCGTATACGAGAAAGCAAAAAAGTCTTCATTGAATACAAGTTATTTTTTCACTATTCAGTCTGAAACATATTCAAATCACACTAGAACAATTAGTTGTTGCCACTAGAACATATAGGTGTTTCCTTGTCGTCTGACCGCTGCTCATAATTTCGAGGTCCTTCCCAAAATAGCCTTCGTTTTGCTTCAAATGTCACAGACCCCATAAGGTAGTACACGAATGCAAAAATAAGCTGCTTGGAAAGGTAATACACGAATGCAAAAATAAGCTGCTTGGAAAGGTAATACAAGAATGCAAAAATAAGCTGCTTGGAATTTTTTTCTTATTTTAAAAAAATTAAAAACTGCTAAGTAGTTTTAAGGCGATATATAACTAACTGATACATAGGATTTATTTCAGTCCTGAAAAAGTAACTTTTTCTTATGTGTTTTGTAAAAACTACAGTAACTGAAGTGACTTCTCGGAGTAAATTTATTTCAGGAGTAGGAAAAGAAGAAATTCAGAAGAGAATGACACTATTTACATTTATTTACGTTACTTAAAAACATAGACGGAAATACAAAAAAAGGAAAGAAAAAGAAAAATGGCGAGAGAAATTTTAAATATCTACGCGAGCGAGCTTAATCGTGAATTAGTTCGTTGCCAGCTCGAGTTTTGAAACTCCTCTTCTGGAAAATATAAAAGATCGAAGGACATTACGTTACACGCGCCATCTGGTGTGAAGTAAATATCCTTTAGTATAAATATCCTTTGTAAAACATCCTTTAGACCAGTTATAGGGCGTCGTGGGAAATTATAAATGAATTTAAATATAACATAGTCAGAATTTGTTGCAGTTTGACAAAAAAGTGAGCAAGATATGCTTGTTAAAGATGCCATCATCAAAATATAATTAAGCCAGATTATTCGAAATCGCCAAATATTTATTTAAAAGAAGCTAAAATTATTGATACGCTGTTTTTGCGACAAATTTAATTTAGGTAGCCCGAAAATTCATTTTCTGAAAACTTAACTTTTGGTTATTATTCATGCATTGTCAACAAACAACTACTGAAATTAAATTAAAATAATTCCATTTTTTCCTTAACATAACGAGTTTGACTCCAAACTGCTATCGGTTTTTGATTAAAAACACGCTTTTTAATTAAAAATGGGAAATCCATATCTCTTCGTCTACCACGTGGTTTGAATAACTAATCCATGTATTTGTCTGCAAGGATAAACGTTTCAGACGAAAGCAATTTTCTTAGGATTTTCTACGCTAAGATAATGGTTATCGTGATTTTGTTTAGGCTAATTTCAACAGAAACAAATTATATTTTGTCGGAAATCAGCTCACGCAATTAGCGAATTTCGAAATCTAGGAAACTGACATTTTCTTCTGGTAAACAGAATGTATATGTTTCTCGAAAATGGTATAATTGTTTCAAGATGAGATGATCGATTTTGCAACAGAACTAAGATTATGCATGCCCTTTAAAAAGTTTTTTTAGTTATTGGTGAAATGGAATAAAGTAAAAGTTTCGCCAGTTTTTATCAAATGCCAATTAATATCGTTTCGACAATGAAGTTTTTATTTTTGCGCGCAAAATATATTCAGCGTTACCGTCAAACCAGGCATTTTTTACTTTCTGATACAAGAAGAATTCAAATAGAAAGAATTGTAATCCGAAAAAAATTCGACGCGGTGATTATAAAGAATCTTCATATTTCAAAATTTTCCGATTTAAAAACAATTTTAGAATTATATCTGTCATTCTGTGAACACGATAAGCCAGAAATGGAACGGTCTAAAGAATTAAATTCGGTATGAGTTCTTTATCGTAAAATGCATTGTTTAAAATTTCAAAGAGAAAGAAAAAGCTGAAATTTTCGCAACCAATTATGAATATTTCGGACATTGTCCAACAGCATTGTGGTACTTTCTTTCTGAGTGAAAACTATCTATTCGAATTTTTCTTATTTATTCTGGAACTAGCTGTTACCCGCGACTTCGTGCGCGAAGAATTTGAATTATTCTTTTTTTTATTTCACAAATGTAAATGATGTTTTGCTGCATTTTGAAAGGGGAAAGTAAAAGTTCTGACTGTTGATAGTACTTAATTGGACGGCTGACAGGAGTGTACTGTACATGTATGCTGATATAGTTATGTAAATTGTTTATCTATGATGATATACTTTTGTATACCACGTTATTTGCACGGATGTAGAGGTTGTGTGGGCTGGACACACGTGAAAACGCCACATATAGTTGCCCATGCGAAAAATTTAGTTTTTCCAAATGTACGCCTGCCACTTTCAGTGTCTGGCCCTGAGCCTGGCAAATGACATTTTTAAAGGGATTTGTTACCTTTTGAACTGAGATGATAAATCCTTCAGTATTATCGGAAGGCGTGGAATTAAAACACTCTCTCGTCTCCCTATATCAGTCATAACAGTAGCTTTCATGACGTTTGGACCTAGGTGTGTAATTTGCAACCGTGTGCCATTGCGCGGTCTCGGTATATCGAGGTTACGTATTAGTAGTACTGGCACACCAACTTTCAATCTCGGCTTGAAGGAAGGTGCCCCTGACAATTCTAAGATCTTGAAAAGCTCTACAGAATATGATGTTCCTTGTTAATGCCCATTACCATGTCTACAGATGGATATTCTGTAATATCTCACTGTGAAAATTAAACAAAACATTGAGAGAATAATTCACTAACGTCATTGGATCACTGTGTAACCGTATTAAAAGCTGTAAATGCTACGACAACAGGAAACCGGAAGTGTAAAGTCTCCTTTGTTGTTTATGGTCAAAGAAAGCAATATTTTCTTATATTAACTTTAACACTGGCAAAATCCCGCGGGCGAAGCAGTAATTTGGCTTGAATTTATTTCTATAAGAATAAAAAGCATTGTTAGAAATTACGTTAAAAATATATTTTTAAACCTTAATAACAATCAGAGAAAACATTTCATCGCAATGGAATTAATAGCATTACAAAGTTCATTTTCTGTTCTTTAACATGGCATAAAAATAATTGTTGTGTAATAAATATTTCAGAAGTTATTGGCAAAAAACGTCTAAGAATTAGACTTAAAAGCGGCTAATTTTCGTTATTTAATTAAATATCTTAAGAACTAATTAACTCTGAAAGTTGAAAATAGCACCTTTGACCTAGAAATATGCTCTAGAATGTCGTGTGTAAATTTCATGTCGCTACCATTCACCATTTAGGAGGAGTTCTTGTGACCGACCGACAGACAGATAGATACATGTAATTTCTGCCTTATTTTATAAATATTTATAAACATAAGCAAAATTTTCAGAAGTAAAGATAAATTAGTTCAAAGTCTAACCGTTTCCTAGCAACGGAGTAGCTATAAATTTGCTTATTTCAAAATCGTCTGCATGTAAAAAATTATTAAAATTTAAAAATTGAAGGAAAAATCTCACAGAAATAAAATTGATATCATTAAAAAGGTAAAAGTTTGAACTTTAAGGTGGTATAAAAATAATTTTTATCGGACAATTTGTTCCTAAGTTACAGCGGAAAAAAAGATCATGTGATACTTGATTTTAAAAATAATTTATTGCACATGTTTTTGCATTCCTGAAGGATCAAGTGACAGTTGATTGAAAAATAAAATAATCTTCATCGCGAATCGCGGAGTCAATGGGCTTTCTTTGTTAATTATTTAATTTTTATCTGTAGTCAAAAATAATTAATTTAACGCGATTTCACCTACCCTATGTCCGTTCCTGGGTTTCAAGGTACAACTCTGCCAATTTTCATCCAAATCAGTTTGGTAGTTTTGCCGTGAAAGCGTAACAAACAGACAGACAGAAAGACAGACAGACACACTTTCACATTTATTATATTATTAAGGATTTACATCATGTATTCTAAGATTGAACTCCATTCTTCGGATGTTTGTTTTGTCTGGGCGAGATTGTTTCATCTAAATATAACTTTCTGAGTCCAATATAAATTTTCTGAAAGTCAATACAAACTAATATAACTTCAGAAATACTTTGCTCCTAACATATCGAAGAAATCGTTTTTTTTAATGTATATCCTTCACTTTCCTGTACTGTTTCATTTTCTCGCTCTGGCAACGGGAGACTCGAATTCGCGCATGCTAAGTAAAGAAGACACTTGCAGACCCCGGGGGTAGATCTCCATCCATCTCCAGATTCACAACTCGTCTTCTCCCTTCATTCGAATTCCATCAAAACTCCCTCGTCAATTTTCGTCTCAATCCGTTGATCGATATCCATATTTTAAACAAAATTGCTCCCTCCGACGAATTGAATTGTGAAAAAATCGATGGGTAGGTTTCCTCTCTCTAGAAGAAAGAGAAAGAAAAGTTTCTGCAATTTTTGCAGAACGCTGTTCATAAGTAGCGCTTTGCAGTGAAATG
This sequence comes from Araneus ventricosus, assembly GCA_013235015.1. Taxonomy (NCBI): domain Eukaryota; kingdom Metazoa; phylum Arthropoda; class Arachnida; order Araneae; family Araneidae; genus Araneus; species Araneus ventricosus. The sequence goes on from BGPR01009700.1 coordinate 14,705, forward strand.
GGAAACGTTTAATGAGTTCGCTGAAATCGTCTGCAGCTGATTCGATTGTAGACGAATTCGAGGGCAGAATATTTAAAAAGGAACTTACTTTTTTTGTTTTCTTCTGAAAGAAGAAATGTGTTAAATTTGGGAAGAGGCCAAAAGTGAAGAAATTTCACTTTTGTTCCTGGTGTTTCGTCCGTTTTCGAACATTTAGATCTGTGTCATCTTAATATAAATAAAAGTCATTGTGAGTATGTATGTATGTTTGTATGCATGTTCCACATCTCCTCTCAAACCACGGCACTCATTTCATCCAAACTTTGAACACTTATCAATTAAGACAAGGGAAAGAATACTGTCAACTTTTCAAAGCGAAAAAGTTAATTAAACAGCCAGTTAATTAAAAATTAACCGAAACCGTTTTTCCGCTGTAAGTTCGGAGCAAAATATCTGCCGAAAATTATTTTTATACCATCTTAAAGGACAAACTTTTGCCTTTTTATGGTACCAGTTTTATATCTCTGACATTTTTTCTTCAATTTTTATTAATTTTTCAGAATTTAATAAAAAAATTGACACGCAGACGATATTGAAATAAAGCAAATTTAATGATTCTCAGCTGCTAGGCAACGGTGTAATTACTATACCACTATTTTTCCTGTTTATTTTTATTTCAAATATCGTTTGGCAATGCCTTCATTGGTTCTTAAAGAATTCTAAAGCTTATTTAAATAGATTAAAAATTACCTGTCATCTTTTAATAATTCAAATTATTCGCGCTCGAAGTCGCTGGTAACATCTAGTATATTCCTAAAACTTTCTTCAGCATGACCCGTACTTTATACCAAATCATTTATTTATGTGGAAGATCTCTTTTCTCTTCTAAAATGTGCTTTGTTTGCTTTGTAGTTATTAACAACTTTTATCTAAGTTGCAGTTGCACTACATTTATCTAACTCCTGCCTCGCGACTCTCTGCTTAACATTATATCTATAAAATGTAATCATTATTAAATATTCGTTTACTAAATATACTAATAATTCAATTAATAAATAAATTAAGTTTTCAATTGCTCAATAAAATAAGTATTCAATTGCTGAATGAATGAAGTATTCAGGGGTTATACAAACTTAATATTCAATTACTAACTAAAGTAACTAATTAAATTAATTATTCAGTTACAAAATGAATTATGCGCTCAATTACTAAATAAACTATGTATTCAATGACTAAATAAACTAAGTTATAAATTATTAAATACATTAAGTATATATTTACTAAATAAAGTAAATATTCATTTATTGAATTCGTACTGAATTAGCTGGTAACTCATCCTCAAGGCAAAGTTTTGCCTTATTTATATGCAAAACCTTACAGGAGTTTCAGTTAATTGCTCCGATTTGAACATTACAATTTCTTTGCAATACAATTCAATTTTAATCAAAATTGCCTATTTCGTAATAACAGCTGGTGTCATTAAATTGTATACAAAATGATACTTTTTTGTATTCAATGTTTCTGACATAATTGGATCCAAACTTTTGCTTACTATCAAGAGTCATTTAACTGTTACTGCCGGATATAAATAGTGTTACATGATTACTAAATTGTTTAGCATATACGAAAATGATCCTTGAACCTTTGACTTAATAATCTGAAAGTTTCAAAACAATCAGACAAATATTTAGTGAGATATGAAGTTATTTTGTCTAACATTTCATCACGTGCCACGCCCACTTCCAATATTTAAATCATGCATATTTCATGTGTAAGGCCCTTTTCACATTGTGCGGTTTAAACGTTACGGCGCAAAGTTGTTATTTTCTTTGCCGTGTCATGTTCGCTTTCACACTTGACGATTTGCGCCGACAGTATTTGAGTGCGGTTTCTAATTTCATAGCTATTTCAGTATGGATCGGAAGCAAATAGCAGCAATATGGTCTTGCACCCATCAATCAAAAGAAACGAGACTATAATCGCTTCACTTTTGGAAGAACAACGTGCAGATGAATGTCCGAATGTCTGTAGCATCTTTTGATGAATTCAACAACCGAATAAAAAATTATACTCTGCGGTAAAATACTAACATTTGGAACTGCCGTCAGCCGACAAAAATGGTAGCTGTGACTCTGAAGTAACTCTGTTGCCTGCTAAATCATAGGTAGGGGTGGAACGTCCTCCCTCTGCTGTGAGACGAAAGTTTGGAGAGGGGGTGCCAGCTCAGGTGTCGTCCTAGTCATGTGACCGCGGTTCAAAATGACGAGGTCCGTCCTAAAATAGCCCTCGTGTTACTTCAAAACGGGACGTTAATTTAACTAAACAAAATCGCAAGTAACTAACACTTATTTTTAAATCTTAATCGTTTGTGTTTAAAACATAAAGTGTTATAGGACCTTTTAACAACGAAAAAGCAATAGCGAAAGTGCGACTGTTTATTACTTAGCAAAAACTTATAGATTTTGTTTTTACCATAATTACATAAAATAAGTTCCTCCCTAGATATGGATTTTAAAGTCAGTATAATAATTTTAAGCATTGCAAATGTATATATTAATAATATATTACGTAAATCGATTATACATAAGTTGTGGAACATGGATTTCATTTGCACGCAGGATTTTAAAAAAAACTAAGCAACCCATTGCAAACAAATGTTATGAAAATTCCCTTCGAAATATCACAGCTTTAAAATCATTTAACATAGTAAATAATCAGATAACTTTTTATGACGTTAAAATAGTATACCTTTTTCTTGAAAATTATATATAAGATACCACGCATTGAAAAAAACTATAACGCAATACTTTGATTTTGCATGTTTTTTTATTGTGTTTGTATAAACATAGCAGGGTAATTTCTGTGTGTTTGATGAACAATATTTTAAAAATCCCGTGTGTAAGTATTTAAAGTATAAATCACTCACGAAACATGTCTTTATATTGAGATGGGTTTTGACTATACTTCTCAATTATCACTCATGTGCAATATCATGATATATTCATAATTTAAATTTTCAAATAAAATCATAAAAAAAAAATTGGAAACTTTAATGGAATATCCATAAGGAGTTCAAAATACTGAAGAATTCTATAAGACTGTCGGAATTACTTATGAAAGGTAAAAAGTTTCTTGAAATTGCGACTTCAGAAATAAAACATATGTTGTTATCTTAGAATTCAGTCATGATTATTAGACACTGCTATCCAGATTTTTATCAATGTACATGAAATACTATATAATTCGTTTCCAATGCCTTATACATGGCCGTCTTATCCAAAGGGCAAATTAGACAGAAGAACAGGGCGCTATTGATCCAAGGGATCATAAAAACTTTCTATACTGATTTTGAACCCAAAAAATTATTTAATTGCAATTTTAAATATGTTATACAATTTTATATGTTATAATATGGTATAGAACCTAGTTAATAAAATAACCTAGGAGTATATAATGTTATCAAAACATTATAATGCTCCTGAATTATTTTTTAGCTAGGCATTTTGTTTGGGCCATAACACCCAGTTTCCTAGTTAGGGTGCTTATGGAGTGGCAAGCACTGTAAAATCTTAAGACGGCCCTGATCTTACACAATATAAAAATACAGAAAATATTTCGAAATAAAATGAAATAGCTAAATTTTAAATAGGAAAAAATAACGAAAACATTAAAAAATTACACAGTCAACACTCAAATTAAATGAAAGTGCGTTCTATAATAACAATGAAATCATTTAAAAATGACAAAGACAATAGCAAAATTAAATTTTGAAGCATTCTATAAAAATAATGGAAGCATTAATTAACTGCAAAAGCTTCGAGAAGGCAAAAAGAATCAGTGACCTTGTGCAGGCGACGGACGGCAGCCGGATGAAATTCGCGCAGTGTGAAAGCGTCAGCATATTTTCATACATTACTACTAAGACGAAGTCGTAACGGCGCCGTTCTATTCAGTCGCGCAAGCGGCTGGTTTAATCCCCAACAAACGGACTCAAACCGCGATCGGCTAGTGTGAAAGCTCCCACTCATTTCTTCAGTTTACCACCAAGAGACGGCTTAATGCATTCTTGCCGTAACGGTTAAACTGTATAATGTGAAAGGGGCCTAAGTTGCAAAGACACCTAATTTTTTCAATAAAAGCAAAGCAAGATAGTTGTTTCAAACAGTAGCTGTTTAATCTTTGTTTGTTTACTGTTTTACTGCTTTTGCTTCTTTATCATTTATGAAGCATATCGTCATCATCATCAACAACACTGCTTCCGCTTCTCATTTTGTTTGAATTTCTCACTGCCAATAAAATTTCAATAAAATGATTTTAAATTTTTTCTCTGTTATAATGGATATTTGATAAATAGTACTGCAGATAATTTATTAAATATTTTGACTAAAAAATTTGAAAAAAGTGAAATTTTTCGCATTTTTTAAAAAAAATTTCTAATTATCCCTATAAATGAAGATGCTAATTAATAATTATAGTAATAATAAATATTAATAAAATTGATAACTTAGGACTCGCAAATGTCAGGTTATTGCTCTGAAAGAAAACTAGCTTTATATAAGTTGTTTTTATTACAATTTTATTGTTTTTAAAACTTTAAAACTGCTTTTCTCAGTTTGCTTTTTTCCAAAATTGTGTCTACTACAAAATGAAAAAAGTCGATCTCTTTTTATTCTAATTACTTGAAATTTTTTCTGTTCACTCACAAATGCATGTTTAATAGAATTAGGAATGGATTTGTAAAAATTTTGATTAGAAATTTTTTTTAAAAATTTACAAAGTGAAAAATTCTGATATTTTCCAAAAATTTTCACAAAATTTTGAACAAAATTTTTTTCTCTGAAACTAATGTAGATATCAAAAATCCGATCCCTGTTTCTGTTAAGTACATTGAGAGGTCCCTTTAAAAAATTTGGAGAAAAAATATTAAAAATTGTATGAGAAGAAGCATTTTAAAAAAGGGTTAATTTTTTTAAAAAATTAAAAATTTTTAGATTTGTAATTTTTCAAAGTGAAAAATATTTTAGAAATTTCAGTTTCTGCACAGTTTACATCTATCTACTACAAAATTGAATAAGTTTGATCAAAATTGTAGAAAAAAAATTTTGGGGTGCCAAGTCCCCTTAATGTTCTGACTTAATCGATCCAAACATTTGCTTACTATCAAGAGTTATTTAACTGTTACTGCCGGATACAAATAGTGTTACTTGATTACTAAATTGTTTAGCATATCCGTTAAT
>BGPR01009701.1:8360-32981 GCA_013235015.1 Araneus ventricosus
TTTACAAGTTTTCTTCGCCAGATGCGTCTTTCAAGAATTAGCATATTTCGGAGAACCTCAACACTCGGGCTGTGTCACCTGGCCTCAAGCTCGCTTCGAAAAATCCAGTACAAAGAGTGCTCGCGTCTTCTTTTGAGAAAAGCATTTGGATGTGAGCTAAAAATACAGTTTACATTATTTATTTAAGATTGCATAAATAGATCCATTCTTACAACAATATTTGAATATATCGTGCTGGTTTTGAAATGGAGTATTATTTCCCACTAATAATGCATGTCTAATTTTTTTTCCATGAAAATAATAGTGTTATTTTCTAAAGATAATTAAAAAATTCTGCTTATTATAAAATTGGTAACTAAAATCTCTAGTTAACAGCTGATAAATATAGGGGAGATTTTCCGAATTTGGACCCGTACCGACGCCTTTAGAAAAAAGTATTTGGATGTGAGCTAAAAATACAGTTTACTTTATTTATTTAAGATTGCATAAATGAATCCATTCTTACAATAATATTTAAATATATCGTGCTGGTTTTGAAATGGAGCATTATTTCCCTCTGATAATACATGTCTAATTTTTTTTCATGAAAATAATAGTGTTATTTTCTGAAGATAATTAAAACATTCTGCTTATTATAAAATTGGTAACTAAAATCTCTAGTTAACAGCCGATAAATATAGGGGAGAGTTTCCGAATTTGGACCCGCGCCGGCGCCTAGACTGGACCGTTATCATAACTTCAATTCTTTTAAATAATTGAGCCATAAAATACGCACTTTATGTTGTAACCATGTAAATGGGTGTGCAAATAATAATGTTCAGTTTAGTTCAGTCACATTAACGCCTCGTTTTCAAACAAGTTCTTTTGAGACAAGGTCAGACGACAAGGACGAAGCCTGAGCTGGCACCACCATCTCCAAATTACCGCACCACACCAATGGGAAGACATTTGACTACCTACGTATCATTTAGCTTGCAACAGGCCCAATGCAAGGCGGACATTAGGTTGAAACGGGTTTCGAACCTGAAGCCCTCCTGCCCCAAAGCCGAGACCTTACGACTAGCAATTTAGAAAAATGTTAAAGCATGTTAATTATAATTATGCTTGAGAAATAACAATAAATAATCAGATATTTAATCATTTTAATATAGGAAATACAAAAAAAGGCAATGTCTTACAAAAAAGGATGTGTGAAACTAAAATGAGAAATTAAATGATATCGCAATAAGAAATCTACTTTCATTTTATGTTGCAAAATTTTGCTATGTCTAAAAGTAGACAAAAATATATTTCGCTTAAATATTTCTACACATATCACCTTCAAATAGAAGTGGCTGGCACCGTCATCTCCAAATTTCCGCACCACACCAAGGGGAGGACGTTTGATTCCCTAGGTATCATTTAGCGTGCAATCGGCCCGCATACACGGCGGATCTCCAGTGGAATCGAGTTTCGAACCTGGAGCACTCTGGCTCCGAGTCCGACACATTACAATTATGCCACCACAGCCTTTCATTTTCAGGAGACAGTAGGGTAGAACGGGACTAGTAGGCCATAGTGGCACGTTGGGTCAGTCGCGATATTTTTAATACTTTTCGGTATTTAACGCTGCCATTCCAGAAAAGTGTCTATTTCCCCACCCTTCTTCTTTCACATCAACGTCATTGAAGAAGTAGCGTTCATTAAGGAACCAGCCAGAATTTTCTAATTTTTGCTAAGCTGAGTAAATTTCCTTACTTATGAATAATCGTTTTTTTCTTCCTTTGATTATAAATTATAACTTCCATTTTTACAAATAATATTCAGAAAGATAATTCTTCATTGTTACTTCAGGTTTTGTTTGCTTACAGAAATGCTTTCAGAATAAATCCCTACACTCATGAGAAACAAAAATGACGATATGGGACTAGTTGAGCCATTTCGCATGGAGCACGTTGGCCCACTCTACTACATAGGGTTTATCAGGCTGTACGTTATAGAAATATATTTGAATATGTAGGATGGAATTGTATTTTTATGCAGATTAGATTTATTATGCAAGATACTTGTTATGAAAAACCATGCGGACTCAATTTTGATTATAATTACGCAATACTATTTGATGATGACCATAAAAGCTGTATATCAATTTCTATTGAATACAAATGTACAAAATTTGTATATAATACACATAATGTGAATAATAACACAACTAGATACTGAAATTAATAAAGACTAATAATGTAGAAGAATGTTTTGTGGTAGTCGTTTCATGTAAGTAGTGGATCAACTTACCCGCAGTCGGGGCAGGTTGGGCCAAGCGACTTGGTGTCAGTTTGAGATTTTAAATTAATACTGATAGTTAATATATTCAAATTTTACTATGGAGAATTATTTCTGAAGGTTCACTAATAGTGTCAGCTTAAAACATTTTTAAAAAATTTGAATTATGTAGCTTTTTTTCTAATTCTTGGAAGAATAAACGGTTCGACTAGCCCCGGTCTACCCTACTGCGTGGCTACAATTAGAGAACAAGTGATTATATTTAGATCTTACCAGTTGAATATTTTTTCGAAAAGACTAAAATCTCTTAAGCTGCTTTAAACTAAGTAGCAAAATTGTTTGTATGTCCTCGGAAAGAAAGCTTGTTTGGATGCAAATTACTATAAAACTTTTCTTAAATAGTTTAAAGATAATATTAGGATGTTTTTTTATGTTGCTCTGATTAGACCAGGGACCGTTGCCTAAATTGGACTGTTTAAAACAATGACATTATCATCTTGAGCAAGAGGAATAGTCTAGAAAGAATTTAAAATCACTGGTAGGAATAAGCCAGAGTGAAAAGAAAAAAAAAACAATATAAGATATTAAATGTTAGTTCAAAAAGAACAAAAGCTATCGTTAAGTAGTTTGGCATCCACACACATTTGCTTCCAGAGACATGTGGCGATACAAAATAACGAAGCAATAGTTTCTCCTCAACTTATTTTATTCCAAATGACTTACTTTTTCAAAAACATTTTATTCTACATTTTTATTTCCAACAACTATTTTTTAATTGTCATTCTCAGAAAAGATAAATTTAAAGAAAGACAAAAAGAATAATACAAAATCATCTGCGGCTGAAAATCAAATTTAATTTTAAATAATAGATAGTAATATATATGGATGAGTTTTCTGGTTTGTTCAGCTGGCTGTAATACGTATTTCCGGTGTATTGCTAAGTAAATAGATCTTCAAAGCGGAAGTCCATCATACAAGCATATGAAGTCAAGATTTTTAATGCAAGTAAACAAACCAGAAAACGCGTCCATAGAGATGGTTTTAAAAATCGTCTGCCAGAAAAAAAAAGCAAAAGATGTAAAATAAATTAATTAAAAATGAAGTATATCTAAAATGGTTATTAGAAAACAAAATATATATGCCACTACAGACATTTTCTCGGTAATAAAGATTTTAGTGTCTTAACTGCTTTTATCATAATTTATAAATAGTTTCCTAAAATATCTTCTTCGTTTGTTCATGGTACACGTAAATTAACGAAAGATTCTCTGACGAATCACATATTTAAAATCCTTTCACTTTTCGAATTGCAAACTCGGAGAGACTAAATAGAATTGCCACTTCGTTCTGCAAGATTTTAAATCTTAAATGGAAAAGCTTCTTGCCTTTAGCACAACCCAAATTAATTCTAAAATATCTTCCTGTAGGGACGTTATAATTTACAGACCGTACGTGCAAGATAATGCTAATGAATTTTGATTCGAAAGCGAGAAACCGTTACCCATTGTTCAAATCGGCAATCCGGAATGCTAGTGAAATCGTGTCTTATCTCGAGGAAATTATGGCATTCCAAACAGCTGTATAATTTATGGCATTTATAAAGTGTGAATTATAACGCTCGAGGTGAAATGGTATGCAGCATAAAATATTTCTCTGTGTCATTTTCATTTCAATTGCTTCAAATATCTCCGCGTCTGATTTTCATTTCAATTGCCTCTTTGATATTTGAGATTCAAATTTTCCTTTGAGTTCATCTCCGCAGAATGTTAAAAACGCATAATTTTGAATTGCTTTTACCTCATATTGATATTAAATATATTTTTAAATATATTCAGTTTTTCATATAAATAAGGAATATTTAAATAAATTTTACGATATTAAAATGAGATTTCAGAAAATTTCGAAATAAGTAATCGGATATTCTATATCATATACTATCTCTGTACTTCTTCACCAATCATACAACTAAAAAGTCAGTCGAGAAATATGATTAAGTGGCTTATGAAATTTTATAGCTGAAAATGCATATTTATCTACGCTGGCCAAGCCATGATTAAGTCAGGAATAATGGTTTGAAACGGAGAAGGAAATTATCTATGTGAATGCAAATTTAAAGATGAAATCAGAGTAACGTAACAAAATCATAAAAAGTGTATTTGCGAACTGCAGCAAATAAATATGCAAACCAGTTTCCCTTTTGATGCTCAATCTGTGGTTTGGAAAACGATCTTACAAAATGTCATTACTTATGCAGAATTCCTAAAATATGATATAAATGAAAATACTTTGTCGATAGAAATGTCAGTATTCCTAAATGAAGCTTTTAAGCCATTGAGAGGAAGACACTGATTTTTGTTTGAAACCAGATATTCAAAAATATTCTATGTGAAATATAGAATATAAAATCGGTTTGAATTCATTATATTCTCCGGTACTTTTGAATTAACCAGGGCCAGATTTCCCATAGGGCTAACCTAGGCCATAGCCTAGAGCTCAGCAAGTCAAAGGGGATTCATATACAGAAAAATCAGCACCCAAATTAAAAAAAGCTACTTAAAATTTCAAATAATTTTCAGTATTATTTTAGTAGGCAGCTTCAGTACTGTTTGTTAAATTTATATCCACATACATTAAATTATCATTTTGTCAGCGAATTTACTCTATCCATATTTACAGTGGTTTTGCTTAGTTACAGGCAGAAGGCATTTTCTGTTTCTATCCCACAAACTCACTCTAAACCACATGTTAAACAACTTATGGGGAGTGGGATGGTCACAGAATTATGTACTTTGGCGTAGCTGTAAAACTGCTACTGGAATTGACTCAATTACCGTCTGGTCATGATAATTCTGGACTGTTACATAAAAGTCGAGTAAATTGTGTAGTTCTTCTGGAAGTAAAATATAGATTGTATAGTTGGTTGCAATCACTGTTTAAATAAACGCAAATTTAGCAGCATTATCATCCTGCTGAAAGCTTAGTAATGAAACGAAATCATAAGAAAAAGAATCCGAGAACTGAGTCAAAATAAATATGCAAACAAGTTTCCTGCTTGATACCCAATACGTAGTTTGGAAAAGTATCTTGCAAAATCCTATTACAAATACAGAATTATTCCTGAAATGTGGCGTAAATGCGAATACTTTACCGATATAGATGTCGGAATTACTAAATGGAAACATCCTTTATCACCAAAACTTCTAAGCCATTGAAAGGAGGTGCACTTATCTTTGTTGAAAGCCAGACATTTGAAAATATTCTATCTAAAATATAGAACTGAGATTCGCTCTGATTGCAATCTATTCTTCTGTACTTATAAATTAACCCAATTACAGTCTATTCATAGTAATTCGGGGAATGTTACATCAATTACAAAGTACAGTAATCTGTGTAGCCATTCGGAAAGTAAAATAAAGATTGCGAGAGATATTACAATTTAGTGCTGGCATGAAGAGGATTGCTAGGAAATTCTATATAAATATGAGAGATCAGCAAGAGACAAACTTATTTCATTTAGGGTGATAATTTTTTGCGCTTTAGTTTTATATCATATTCAGTTTTTTGAAACAACTTTCACTCATAAAAATCTACTGATTGAAAAATAAACAATCCTGCTACAATTAAATTTATTCACCTTGAAAAAAAATCACCATTGAACAAATAGGGTGCACACAGGAAAGAAATATCGTTCATCATTGAATCTATAATCACTTTTTTGAGTCTTTCAAACTGAACATTTTTTTTATCTTATTCGCGTGATTATCTGAGAGAATTATTAACCTGATGAGTAAATTTATTTAAATTATTTAAAGGAATTGTAAGTTATAAAAAATGAAACTTCCTTAGAATACTGTTTTAGAACTGAAGTCCTATAAAATTAAAGATTTTCGAATTTTCGCTCATAAAAATCCATTGAATTAATTCTATGCCCCCAATGTCAAGTGCCAAATATATACTGAAAAGTATTCAAATCATAGTTTCATGTACTAAGGGCATCCTGGTTCATGGAACTATTATTCGAATCCCCGAAGTGATATTACATATTTCCTATTTCATTTATTAATATTAAATCCTTTTGATATCATTTCTAGAATTTTACACGTGTACGTATAAACAGCACTTTTTTCAACCCATTACCTCATAGAGTAGGAAATTTATATATCAAATATACTCCTATTTTGCGTTTGGAAAACCTTTTTGGTTATATATGTGTCTGGGAACGCGACAGAAAGATTTCAGGGAAGCAAACTCTCACTGGGTATTTTCTCAAACCTATTCCATAGATTGCTAACCGCCACTCCTAGAAAGAATTTTGATTAAAATAGTTTCCAATTGGCACCTCCTCAGGCAAATCCTGGAGGTCAGCTATTGACTCTGTGCAAACGGAATATAAATATAAATGAACTGAAAAAGTAAATCTTGAAATTCAGTCTCTCTGCCAGAATTCTTGATTTGAAAAGTTTTTTTGAATTACATTCGCCAGAAACCAGAATATTACTAAAAAAATTCTCAAAATAATAGAAAGCGTAGTAAATTCATTTAATAGTTTTAGTTATCGGAATTTAAAGCTTTTTAACTTTCTTACACATTTTTCTATGGATTCAAAGGTTTTGGTGAATGCTTGCAAATTTTTGAAGTGCTACACATTTATATTAATTTTAAAAAAAATTTAATAGCAAACAATTACTTAGTTGTTTACATCTTTACTTTTTAATAAGATGATTTGCTGTTCTTAAAAAAAAAATTTAATTAGCATATATAGTACACAATTTAAAAGTCATTAATAATTATTATACATTTCATACATTTCCATATTTTAAATACTTTCTTTCAAATTTAAAGTAAAAATGTTCTTATTACTTTTCTCCTTAACTTAAATTTTTAAGTAAGAAAAAATTAGCTCAAATTCATAAAAGATGGATACAGTTAACACATTTTTAAAGTTTTGTTCCCCTTACACGTAATTTATATTGTCATTAACTGTTTTCATAACAAATTTTCTGAACCGAATTTCCATCAGTAAGACCCATTATTATTTTACCAATTAATTCAAAAATTTAATTTCAAAAATTTCTCGCAATTTTTAGAAAATAATAAAATAAAAAAATATCTATATCTTATAAAATAATTTATATAGTAATTTCACCTGTCTTAAATAATTTTCAACAAAGAATAACAAAGATTTTCTTATAAAATTTAAGATCACTTTTTGATTTTTTTTAAGATAAATCAAACTTACTCCTACATCATACTCATGTTTGCTTCCTACAGCATTTGAACTGAGAAATAAACGTATACAACATTTAAGAAAATTAGAATAAGAAAAAAGAATATTTCTTTCGAAACATATTTAATCTGATATAAAGATCAACTTTTTATTAAGGAAACCAAAATGAAGAAATACTAAATCATAATCTTATCATATGCTTATCTGCCTAACTTGCCTGCTACCTAAATTTCTTATCCTGCTTCACTGTCTTCAGAATAAATATAATATTTCTTTAATTTTGATAATTTTCACTAAAATAAACACTAAAAAGATAATAGAAACAAGACATTCCTCTTTAAAATAGCGTTATTTTTAAAGTAAATTCTTGCTAAATACATTAGAGATTGACTTATCTCAAAACAACTTTCTTTTCTTCTTATATTGCTATCATAGACTCAGTTGTTACTAAGGAAGAAAAACTGAGAAATATACAATTTAAAAATACTAAATCATAATCTTATCAAAAAACTATTTGCCTATCTAGCAGGCAACCTAAACGTATTATCCTGCTATACTTTCTTCAGAATAAAAATAATATTTCCTTAATTTTGGTAATTTTCAACTTCTTTAAATTTAAATGAATACTAAAAATGATATGGAAAAAAACAAAGACATTTCTCTGCAAATTAGCTTTATTTTTAAATAAATATTTGTTAGTACAGAAGAAATTGACTTATGTCTAATTTCAATCTTCAAATAAATTTCTTAGCCCCTTCTATTGCTTCAATAGACTCGGTTGTTACTAAGAAAATTGTTACCACCGAATCGGTTGTTACTCGACGTGCTACTGAGAGCATTCTTGATCGGCTTGCCACCGTACCCGTTACCACTTGGCACAGCATAGCTTGGTTGACCTGCATTCAGAATCTCGTAGAGGAAGGAATTTTTGTTGAAAAGAAAGCTAAACCAAGAATTCTCCATTTGGCTCATGTAGTCCGAAACCATTTGCAAAATAGTGATCCCAATTGGTTTTAAATCATTCAGTATCTCGGTGGGAGTGTGGCTGCCTGTAAATGGGCCATCTGCAAGTTTGAAGAGGTTTTTATGTTTCAAGAGAAAGCGGAGTCCCAAGTCACTAAGCACTCCAGCATGATTGCCGTAAACCGGTTGGAACTCTGCGAAAGAATCTAGAAGTAATGGAACATGGTCGCTGGCTTTGAAGAGAAGCTCCTTGCCATACTTATGTATGAGCTTCATTATGGTCGGTTTACTCTCACGATAAAACTTACTTTTTGCTTCTTCAATCTTCGAATTAGCCACTTGGATAAGAGTACCTTCAGGTGTATAAAAGGATTGCTTTTCCATGACCTCTTGAAGAAAAGGGAAAAAAGCAGCCTTAAAGGACCAGTAACAGCGCTTAAGATCGAACAGTGCTTCCTCGTCGGAGATCATCTCCTTCAATACAGGTAAAATAACTTTGCTCAGCACACTTTCATGCTCGCCTTCAATCACCTTTAAAATATTTTCTGCAACAGGTTGAAAATAAGGCTCGAGAAAAGGAAGCATAAGCTCGGGAATTTCATTTATAGGTGTAGAGGTACTGCGTTTGGGTCGGACTTGAGGAGCAAGTCTAGAAGAAAGATATCTTCCAAGTTGCAAGACAGGTTGCATATCCTTGGAAAGATCGGACGCCAAGTCGGAAAAGGAGACCAAGTTAATATGGGTGGAATTGGACATTTCCCATGTCTTATAGACCTTTTGGAAAACCCTTCCTGCAACACTCTTGGAATAGTCGAAGTATTTAACCAACCTGGGCATTATTTTATCGTTGAAAATCGGCTCAAAATCATCCTTTACTGAGTTTACAACTGGAGCATACTGAGAATCTATGATTTCGAGTGCTGTTGGCGCGGATTCTTGTAGAGCCTTACGGGCAGCAAGCCTTACTGTTTGCAGAAATTCATTGGCACCTTTCTTCAAATCCTCAACTGCTATGGTATGCACCAAAACATCAGATCTCTTGTGACGATGATGGCCATCAGTTTCAACGCAATGGACAGCAGAGATATCGACGCATTGAGAGGAATGATGGTCAAAAGCTTGTCCAGAGGGACAGGTCAAAGTGCTCATTTGACCATTTTCACATCGATGATAGACCTATTAAAGAAAAGATAATAGTAAATTAAGCAAATCTTGAAAATGTATTAAAACTCGAAAATATATTCAAGAACTATTTTTAATTAATATTAGAAATATTTTTTTAAATTTTAGCTGCCCTTACTAAACAGTACCGCTTGTCAAGTGCATATCATTAAATGCTTTTAAAATAATATAAATACAGCAGTTAAGAGAAATGAATGGTTTGCTTCGCTTAATGCCTAATATAGTTCTTGATTTCAGTTCAGAAGGGAACCTTATCTTTTAGGTATAACTTAGAAATAATTTTTTGATATGAGCTTTTTATTTTCCCCATTATTGCACCTGCGACTCTTATGCTATATCAATGTCTTGCTTTCAAGCAATATAAGGCCAATTTCAGGTCGGACCTCGTCATTTTGAACCATGGTCAGATAACAAGTCCAACATCTCAGCGTTGCTATATGATTTCGAATATTATTTGTGCTCCTTATCCCTCCGGATGTTTGTCATACGGACAATTAATACGGATCAAGAAATTGTCAAGAATGTTTCTTCACAGACTATTTTAAAATGCGCATTTACTCGATCAAAATGAATATTTCAGGAACAAATGACTAATAATTCCAATAATTAATAATTCCCCATGAATAATTCCCCCCATGGGGGAAAATTCATAACTGGATTAAGTGACGCATAAGAAAACTTCTACATGAAGTATTAGCAGAATGTTATTGAACTCATCATCCTTTCTAGGCTAACAGAAAAAAGATCGAATTTCTGAAGATGAAGAAAAAAATATATATATACAGGTTAAAACCAATAATATTTCATAGGAGTACTTTCACAATTCCTTATATTGCAAAACAAAATCACTTTATTTAATATCATTACTGGATCTACAATTTTCGCGTAATTATTTATGCAGTTCACGTTTTGAATATCGAATACATAAATAAGTTAATAAAAGTTCATAAATGATCTGAAATTGATTAAAAATAACATTGTCATTCTCAACACACACATCTCTAAAATTTACATTTAAAACGATACAATTAACCCTTAAGCATCCGATCTTTTATTAATGATTTTAAAATGTTTTTTCACTTTCATTTCTTGAATAAAACATAGGAAAAATACTTAAAAATATCCTATTTTGTTGTAAGTACAGTTTATGGCTGAAAAATAGTTTAAACCGATCGACAAGACTGGGCTTTAATTGAAAAAAATCTACTTGATAAAATTCTATAATACCAAACAATGAATTTCAAAGATTTACAAGGATTTTTCTTCAAAATTATAGAGTAAACTATGGTATTCTCAAATGTACAAACGAAGCTAAATAGATGCAGCCTGAAGTGAAAATCATCAATTTATTTTAATTTTTTATCAGCACTCAGTTTGCCGTCTATATGTTGTAAATTCAATTAATAACATTTTCAGCATCTATTCTATTGGTACCTATCAACAGGCATTAGAGCATCAGTCTCATTCTCAAGAATTTTAAAGACCAAAATTCGTTATCTTGCTTCAAAGCAACACTGGGACTATAACTTCATTGATCATAGAACATACAATTAAACAAATGATTGTGGAGAAAAACTTCCTTTGCTTAAATCCTAGAATTTATCAATCGTAATATTTTTTGCTTTTAGTTTTCAATGTAGCAACCGCTCGATCAAAATGGATGTTTTTACTAACATGATGATTGTAAAATGAAATTTGAAATGGGTTAAATAATTTCGTTCATCCGAAAAGCAATAACAAAATGAATTTTATTTGTGCTGTTGCTTTCATTAGTAAAGTTCTTGAGCGAAAATTTATAGAAAAATTCAAATTTTGATTAGCTGTTCTACTATTCAATATATAATTAATTTCAGATAGTAAATTATCTGCAAACTTTCAATAAATTTTTGAATATATTTTACACACATTCTTTTGCATATCGAATTTTCGGGTCACCTTCTTTTAATATATTTATCAATGATTTAAAAATTACGTGAAATTCTATCATTAAAAGTTATTTAAGAATAGCGTATAATAGAAATCAAGATAGTCTGAAAATGCTATATCTTTGAAAAGTAGCTATACATATCGAAAAAATCCTGAAATGTTATGTTATTATTAATCAAGATGAATCTATGAATAACATTATTCAGCTGCATATATTATCAGTTTTAAAATCACAGGTTCATTATAAAGAAAAATTTTTTAACATACTAAAACATAAAACACTAGGACAAAACTTTTACTATTCTAAAAATAAGTCTCTGCCATTTTACATCAGTTCGAATAAATTGCTTATTAATTATGATAAAACTATTCTTTTTTAGTAATTCAGAATTTTATGTTTTCGAGGAAAAAATCAATTAGCAAGTTAAAAAATCTAATCTAAATTATTGCATTAATTTCGGATATATATCTTTCACATTTAAGTCCTTAAATATGAATAAATAATATTTATTAAAAAATCAATATTCATCTCTTATTTGGATTCATGCAATGCTAAGACTGAAGGAATTCTAACTTTATCAATTGCTTAAAAAAATTGAGTACGTTTCGAAAAATGAAAAGTTAAAAAGAAAAAATGCAGAAAGAATGAGAAATGAATTAAAAAGTGATAGAATAATGTAAATGTAATACTGTAAAGTAAAGACGAAAGCAAATTTAGACTAAAAGAATTATTTAGATGTAGAATTTTATTTATATAACTAACTGGAGAAGAAAGTTTTATTTTACGAAAGCAAATGCAAATACGCCTGTTATTTGCTTCTGAATGTGATCTGTAACGCAGTGTGCCAATTTAATTATTTATAAGACATAAAAAAATTAGTCAATTCCCAAGGGTTAAGAAAAATAAAAATCTTTTAGGTAAATTTATATTTCTTGCAAATGTTCTAAACAAGGGTTTTAAATTCAAAATTAATATTAAACTTTTAATATTCATTTAAATTTAATCTTTTCATTAGCGCAAACCTTTAGGCGGTATATTAAATTATTTGACACGGTTAAATTTCTTACAAATATAGAAAACTTATGGAACAAAGTCGCAAACATATAGCAGCATGAAAATAAACTTACCTGGCATCCAGTAGAAACATCGGCGTGGAAGAAAGTGTGACCATCATTTGGACATGAATAGCCGTAAGCTGTTGCGCACAGAGCAAGAATCGCAGTTGCAAGCTGTATTAAACGCATATCTGGTCCTGAAAAGGATTGTAAATCATTAGTTTCGTGAAATAAGCATTTAACGCTTTTTCTACTGATATGCTGTGAATTAATTCATTCAATGTATGAAAAAATCTGAAAATACAAAGTCAAGAAATTAATTATATGAATAGCAATATATAAACAATTTATAACGATGATCATAACTAATTTCAAGGTAAAACCAAAGCGTACGGTCAATTCAAGCTCTCTTAAATCTTTTTACTGCAATCGCATGCTGAATTCTTATCATTCATAAAGAAAATATTCAGACTGTCCTTGCATTTTTGAATGATTCGCTTCGAAACAATTTAAAAGATTTTGGAATACTTCCATAATATTCCCATAAAAATTTAAAATAAAATCATTCTCGTGCATTAAATCTTATATAAACATATAAGAGAAAACTATTTTTAACTGTAATATTTAAAACACACCGCATTCTTTTACATTAACAAAAGTAGCATCAATAGCAAAATATGTATACTAAGATAAAGGATCAATTTTTATTTAAACAAAATTTTGATATCAAAATTGAAAATCTTAAAAATTTAAAAAACTGATTATAAGAACACACTCGGTATTGGAATAAATAATACAGACAACAAGAGTAACTTTATTTTATCAAATTATTTGCAAAAATTGCATTCCAATGACTTAGAATTTACAAATATCAAATGATCAGCTTCACATCTTATTTATCATACATAAACAGAAATCTGAAAATTTGGTAGGAATATAACGATAAAAATTTGTTTTTCCGAAAAAATTGTAACACAGAACTTATGCCGCTTTTTATTCAACTAAATATTCAGGCAAGTCAAAGAATTTAAGATATTGTAAACCGCTTTCTTGAAGAAAGTGCTCAATTTTTGTTGTACTGTGCGAAAGACACGTGCAATGAAAGACTAACAATTACATTATATAATGCATACAGAATTTGCAATCAATGGAATATTTTAAAATTAACTAAACTTTATATACTTGTATATGATATTTATGAAGCCTATTTATTGTTTATTAATCTAAAAACAATTTAGAAAACATTGTAATTAAGAGAAAGCATGGGAAAGCAAATTGAAGCTAAATTCTAGAAAGTTTTCTAGAAACGGAAAATGCTAAAGCGGTATATAAGTCGACAATTTTAGTAAAAGAGACTATGTCACTTTAGTAATATTTGCAGAAGAAATTTTCGTATCCAGTTTATTCTAGTTTATGTTATTCTAGTAGCATTGCCATGAAAGTTAAAATACATCTATTGTCGTCTTGCTAATAAACTATATAATTCCGATTAACCAAATTTTACTTCCATTAATTAACATTTTAAAACAAGTCAGAAGTAAACATATTCTGAAAATAAATTCGCAAATTTTATTCAAAAAGTTTTACTTTATCACAGATCTAAGGCCAAATTTTAAAATATAAATCAAAATAAAAAGTACAGAATCTAAATAATTCAACTAACTAAAATCAATTCTTGGAAATCAACACTTCCGCGAATAAAATAGACAACAGAGAAACTTCCACTTACTTTGCTTTAG
Organism: Araneus ventricosus; assembly: GCA_013235015.1. Lineage (NCBI taxonomy): Eukaryota > Metazoa > Arthropoda > Arachnida > Araneae > Araneidae > Araneus > Araneus ventricosus. Next base: position 22,716 of record BGPR01009701.1, read on the forward strand.
AATATTCCCAGAGAGAAGTTAGCTATTCCAAAGCTAAGCTGTAACCAACTGAAGAACGGACTAACAGCGGGCTTTTTATATTAGTCCAAGACACTGATAACGAACTGAAAATGGTATAATAGGACGAGTTTGAAAGAATAGGGATGCGTAGCCACTGGCCGGTTCCTTATCTACGTTTTCCTTTTGCCCTTGGAACACCCCTGATGGGGTAGGGTCAGAAATTCTTCAAAAGCAAGTAGGGGGCGTTAGTAGGGGGAGGGGATCTCTAGCTCTTCTTCGGCTTCTAGAATATAGTATGATACTCAAAATCTCCTATCTGAAAAATTCAAAAGCCCTATAGATAGCGATAAAATTTCTAAGCTTTTTCGTTCTATACCCAAGATTTAGGGGTTGTGGCCTTATCATCAGAATTGCTTTTGTGGGATTCTGAAAGGACATGAGACATCGAAAAACATGCTTCTCAAAGCATCTCATAATTCCAAAAATTAAAATAATAAAAATATAAGCGACCGTATTTTGATTATTTTAACATGCAAAATTATTTGTTTTAGATATTTATTTTATAGAACACAAAGTTTCATGTTTAGTGAGAAAAATTTGGTTCCTTAAGTTAAATAAAATAAAAACACACAAAGTATCTCTTATTTCCAAAAATTAAAATTATAATAAAATTAGCGACCGCGTTTTAACTATTTTAACATACAAAACTCATGGTCTTAGATATTTATTTTATAGATCACCAAGTTTCATGTTTAGTGAGGAAGATTTGGTTCACATTTTTTTAAATGAAAACACTTATGGTTCTTTCAAGCGGTATTAATTCATACAATTTTGAATAAGAACGTATAGGAAAAGAAATAATTATTACATGTGAATTTCAAAAAGGCTTTTATATTCTTTTCTTGGTGATGTGATTGTTCCGAAAGTGTAGTATTTTATTTATTTAGTTTTTTTCTTTAACTATGACTTGTATTCAAGTTGGTATTTATTTTACTGAAAGTTTGTTTCGCAACTACCCATGCTAGTATCAAAATCGGCTGTAATTGGCTGGCTTCCACTATTTAATTCTTAGACTTGTAGTTAAGAAAAACATATTTTTCTTTTATTTTGTTTCGCATAACAGCTATTTCAGAAGATTTTCAGACAGTGGTATCATCCATGGGGACTTTTGGGTTCGAATCTTGATTCCGTGGAACAGCCGATGTGTATACAGCCAGATGCACATTGCATGTTTCGAGGGCCAAACATCGTTCTTTTGGTGTGGTGTGGCAAGGATGCTCGGAGAAAGGCCTGATCGCTGCGGTGTCTTCTTGGTTATCTAACTATTGCTTAAGATAAATACCAAAAATTCTTCAAAACGGACGTTGCTTTTACCAATCTAATTCAAAATTTGTATTCTTAAGTGTTACTTAAATCTTTTCTGTTTAAAGAAAAAAAAATGATATCTGCGAAGAATCAAATTCTGCTTAAATTTTTATTGCCGGTTACTGCCGCGTTTACCATTTATTCTTCAAAACGGGCATTGTTTTTACCAATCTAATTCAAAATTTGTATTCTTAAGTGTTACTTAAATCTTTTCTGTTTAAAGAAAAAAAAATGATATCTGCGAAGAATCAAATTCTGCTTAAATTTTTATTGCCGGTTACTGCCGCGTTTACCATTTATTCTTCAAAACGGACGTTGCTTTTACCAATCTAATTCAAAATTTGTATTCTTAAGTGTTACTTAAATCTTTTCTGCTTAAAGAAAAAAAAATTGACATCTGCGAAGAATCAAATTCTGCTTAAATATTTATTTCTGGTTACTGCCGCGTTTACCATTTATTCTTCAAAACGGGCATTGCTTTTACCAAGCTAATTCAAAATTTGTATTCTTAAGTGTTACTTAAATCTTTTCAGCGTAAAGGAGAAAAAAATAACATCTGCGAAGAATCAAATTCTGCTTAAATATTTCTTTACGGTTATTGCCCCTTTTACCATTTATATTATTCATGGGAATAAAATTTTTCCTCTACTGCATTTATTTGCATTATTTCTTGAAAGTCGGAAGCCACTAAACAAACTATATACGTTAAAAGTTTTTTTTTCTTTCAAATAGAATGTGCGAGAAAGAAAAAACATTTAGAATTCACCGTTGTTGAAGTTCTCTTAGGGACTAGAATTCGATTTTTTACTTTTTAGGAGAGTTTTTCTTTCTTTTACCATTTTTATAGAAGAAAGTAAATACACATAATCCTCAAGACATGTTAGGAATATTTCAACAGAATGGTTTAGAAAAATTATTGAGGTTTCAGAGCTACATTTTTTTATACTTGCATCTTGTGTCTGTGTATTTTTGAAAACTGATCTTTCGTTGTTTTCCGAAAGAGGGTTTGGGTTGGTTCAAATATTTACCTAAAATCCATCAGCTACAGAAAAAATTTGGACACAACAGAAGGCTAAAGAAATATAGAGATAATATGTTTAAAAAGATATAATGCATTTAAATTCTCGATTCCTTTGACATATTTTGGAGCTGAACATCCTCCTAGGCAAAGAAACTGGTATAATATTTTACTGGTTTAACTGAAATATCCATAAATAGAAATCAATATTATACAAACAAAGCCAAAAAACAAAGATAAACTCAGAGGTAATCGAAACAAACAAGCAAACAAGGAATCCATTCTAGTCCATTTTTTCAAGGGCTAAGTATTTTATTCGAAATGGATTCGAAATAATAATTGGGAAATTTTTCTGTAAGAAACTTGCATTACGCCGAATATAACTTCTCTTAGCTCGATATTTTCCAACAAAAGACAAAGGAGATCTGTACATCAAAAAGCATTATCTCCAAAAAAAAAAGAGGAAAAACAAAACACAAACATAAAAACGCTAATGAGATTGATTTAAAAATATCAGATATCTGGCTTTTTAAAGATAGCCGTCATAAATATAAACGTACAACTTGAAAAAAATGAACTAGAATGGATTCCTTGTTTTTTCGATTACCTCTGAGTTTAGCTTTGTTTTTTTGGCTTTCTTTGTATGATATTGATTTCCATTGTTCCTTGTTTTTTATTTGCACCTACAATTGCGCGCTACTTAAACATCGTTTAAATTTTACTATATAAATTTTATTGTTTTAAAATATTTTTTGTTGTTTTCGTTTAAAGTTTTAGTTAAAGTATTTTTTTTTTATTTTTAATTTTTTCTAAATTTTCTAGTTGATTGTTTTTAAAATCCATAAATAGTCTAATTTTGGGGGGAAATATATTGCTTCTCCGAATAATTATTAAGCTAGTACTCTTCTTGCTACAATATTTTTCCTCGATCATTGAATTGTTACTAACAAATTATACTTAGTTTTCAAAATGAATTTCCAGAATTTATGCAGATGCTGTTATCATCCCTTAAACTTTTAGGCTGTAACTATCCATTTCAATCTTAATTGCGCTCGCCTAATGGTTTTTCGATTCCATTTTTGGTGAATTTTGGAATTTTAGATAATTGACATCAAAATACCGGAACGTTTTTATATAAATATAGATAACAATTTGTTGTTATTAACAATACATATCTTTTATTATTATGATTTAAATTATCAGATTTTTTAAATGGTATCTAATTTTTCATGCCTTTGAGCTTCCTTAGAGGGGCAAGACTAACTGGTAAAGCCCGCTGGTATGGAATGGAATTTCGGAAAAGTGATCCCAGATTAGGTAATCTTTTTGACTTCCGAAAACACTTCCAAATTACCAAGACACTCTCATAGAAGCTCTCGTGTAGTTCAAAAAAAAAAAAAAAAAACAGCTGGAGTGGTCTCCCCTAAACTTTCTCGTATAACGAGAAAGTGAAACAAACAAACCAACCTGAAATCAAATATGTGTTGCCACGTTTCAAAAAAATATTACCTTGAAGCAGGTGCGATAAAATAGGCAATGCAATGAATACTAAAGCGAAAATTCTGCTTTGGAATTGAATTCCCAAGAAATCAATTTATACTACCACAACCGTAACATTTGCAAAAACGCGTAAATAAAAGATTTGCTGAAATAATGAGATCGGTTTGAATTTTATTTACAACAATAAAAAATTGTTACAATTCATGTTTGAAAATATTATTTATTGTTGTAAATAAAATTTACAACAATAACAGATTGCTACTAGTACGCATGCGCATGAGAATAGGATTAAAAGAAATTAAATATGCAATTTGAACGCCTCTTTTTGACGGATTTGGCCCAAAATTTTATACCGACCTACATTCATGACGATAAAACTGTGTACCAAATTTTATCCATCTAGCTATTCAAGTTTTTGAGTTATAGTGTTCACATGACCGCGGACATACAGACAGAGAGACTTCCCGTTGACGGATTATTATGTTTAAAGACCACGTACCAAATTTCATCCTCATAGCTCTAATAGTTTTCGAGTTATCGTGTTCGCATATAGGCAGACAGACAGACAGACAGATGTGATTCCATAATTGTGTTTTTCAGACTCAGGGATGTCTAAAACGTGGAGATGCGTCAAAATCTCGAGTTCAAATTTTTTGACGAGTACAATACTTTCTCTTTGTTTACTTCGTATACGAGAGTAATAAATAATAAAAGACTTTACCATAACAAAACTGAATTATTTTAAAATTATTTGCGCCAAAGTATTTCAACCTTGGGCGCTCAAATTTGTTAAGACGGTCCTGAAGCCCATAATGAAATCTAGTTACTGTACACTGCGTAAAAAGATTTCTGTTGTCTAACTATTAAGCTATCCGTCGATTAGTCGAAGTTTTACTGAAATACGAATTAAAAAGATATGAATTGAAAAATACATTGAAAGGAAGTTATTATAATGGAATAAAGAAATTACTATACAATGATTTTCTAAATGAAAAACAGAAACTCACGTATAAAAATAAAAAATATTTATTATTATTATGTATTTTCTTTAGGCCATAGATACTCTAATTCCTAGTCACAGTTCTAATAGGGTACCAAATTATTTTAGCCCAGCGCACTACATTAGTTACGCACATTAAGAAAGCTGGCTTGCAAAATACTATTTTGAAAAGGCGTAAATAAGGTATTTCGTCATTTCCGATTCACTGGAAATATTTTTTTTACATGTTTGTAAAAAAGTACATGACGAGTTGGTTGCTTTGATTTTTCACCAGTTTGACGAATACATCTGTACTTATATAAAAGGCAATTTTTGTGTGTGTGCGTGTGTGTTTGTCTGCGATGTCCAGACGAATCTATCACACTTACAGCCATGAAATTTGGAACACAGGTAGTCGTAATGGTGACTGAATGGACCTCGAAGCGAAATTTTAAAATTTAATCTAGAAAATTTTTTATTTAATGTTTTGTGTTGTTTTGGTTGATTTTTCGCACTAATTTCTCAACAGAATGGTTTCGAATAATTATACGACAAAAATAGATACACAATCGGAAAGAGCCGCGATTTCCGTTCTAATGAAGTTAGTTTTGAGTTTTTAACGTAATTTACTGAATTTTGAGAAATTTTTAAAAAATTTCCAGTTTCGTCATCGCAATGTTACTTTTGTTTTTAAATTTGTTGCATCCGACTTTCTAATAGCACTATTATTTTCAATTTTTTTCAGCTTATAAGTAGAACGGTTCTTTCGGATTTAAAACAACAACGGATAAAATAACTTTTCAAGTTATTTTTAAATTAATTTTTTTCTGGGCAGTTGAGAGTTATTTTTATGGAGAGAGTTCCTCGCGCGGCACTTCTTCGGAACACAGATGGCTATGTGATTGGTTGAAGGGGAGGTGACGTCATAACCTTGAATTGGATGACTGATTATTATTTTCGGTAGTATCTTAACGTATTTATTCATCTCGCATACTTAGCTTGCAGTATAATAATTTTCACGTTGCAATTTTTTAATATTGTTTATCGTGAAAAAATATAAGCGGAAAAATCAATAATGTGTATCTTTTGTTTTGATTTTGTTCTCAAAGCTTTTTCATGTCATTGTGGGCTGTTTTTTTTAAATTTTTTTTTTTTATTTTATTGAAGTCCTGATTCCACGGGCAACGCCGTGCGCGTACTGCTAGTGTTTATATAAAGCGAAATTTCAAGCTTCCTTTGTATAAATCTGGTGGGGTTTTTTTTGTCACGGTTGAGTATAACAATATCAACTTGATAAGTCTTGGTAGGAATTAAAGGCAAGAATGTCTTTCTTGACTTGAGTCTTTCGAAGACTTTCCACAGGATCTTAGTCCACATTTATGTTAAAAGCTAAAATAAAAGAAAGAAACATTATCATGCAGCCTATTTATTAGGAACAAAAAAATGAATCCGTGAGATCCATTTGATTTTAAAACAGATTATACAAGCAGGTTTTATGTAAATAAAATGGATTGTTTAACAACCCATCAAGTTTTGATAGCAACTTTCAACTTCTAGTTGATTATTGTTTCTCTTGCATATGATTAACTGTTACATAATCTTTAAAACTCAATCATTTGCTGTCAAACAAATTTAAGTTATTTTTTCTTTTTTTTAACAGCTCTGTTGATAAAACTATTCAATCCTTTCATTTTAGAAACAAACATGACATATATGTTACGTAAATAAAATATTTTCCAGTGAAACTTGTCAATTAGTTTATCATCGCAATCGCATGAAAACAACATATGCACAGTTATGCACAGTTTGCAAGGATGGGTATTTTGTAATCCATTTTTCCACTCTCTTTCTGTTGCAGTAGAGTTTTGAAATGTAGTACACTTGTGTATTGTCAAAATTAATACAACATTTTAATATTTTCAGGATTTTATTTTCACTTACTCGATTAACTTAAATAAATTTGATTACATAGTTAATCTGAGAAAAGTTCGATTACGAGATTCCGGAATGTTTATGATAATGAATTAGAAATTAAAGTCTAAAAATTAGAAAATATTTAAAATGAAATACTACAAACATTCAGATGAAGGGGGAAAAAATGCCGTTGTTTCTTTTTTTAAAAGTTGTTGTCAAATTATATCAGTGTGTCACATGGCGAACGTGATTTCCAGCGAGTACGTGATGACCTTGGTGACCTTAGCCACACACCTGCTCACCCCCCACAGAGCTCATTATCCCAATGGGGAATTTGTTGATAAGGTTAGAAAACATTCTATATACGAATAGGATGTTATAGACAGAATTCATAATGTGTTTTTTTGTGTTTCTTAACTGATTTAAAATTACCACAGTTTCAAACAGCATTAAAATATTGTTATTTTAACTTAACTATGAAATATAGATTAAAATCACAAATTTTTCAATAAAGGCGCAAATTTATGAAGTTTACTATTTTAGATATTTTTTTTAACTGAAACTAACGTCATACCACTAAGGCCTAGACAAGTTATGAGAAATTTACTATTTTCGCTGCTATATTGGTACATTGCTAAAGTGACCAAGACAAAAGAAAAACGAGTTAAGATGTTATTGTTTTAAAATGTCAATGATAAATTTACTATGTCCGTTGTTATATCGGTACACTGCTAAAGTGACCAAGACAAAAGAAAAACGAGTTAAGATGTTATTATTGTTTTAAAATGTCAATGAGAAATTTACTATATCCGTTGTTATATCGGTACACTGCTAAAGTGACCAAGACAAAAGAGAAACAAGTTAAGATGTTATTGTTGTTTTAAAATGTCATCTCTAAAAAGAATTAATACGCATATCAATGTATCATTAGTGTACAATACATGCTGCATATTTTTGATATGCTGCGCAATTTTCTCTATTGCAGATACGGCATTCTGAGACAGACAACAAGAACACCTTTAAATCTTTCATGGACCTCCTAACTCTGGACATCTTTATATCTTACATGTTTATTCCAAAGGAAACGCCGAAAAATCTAGTGAACGTCTCTGATCAGTTTCGAGTCAAAATAAAAAATAGTTAATATATTATTATTGTTCTAAAATGTCATCTTTAACAGGAATGAATATGCATATCAATGTATCGACAGTGCTCAATATATGCGGCATATTTTTGATATGCTGCATAATTTTTTCTATTGCAGATACGGCATTCCGAGACAACAAGAACACCTTTATATCTCTCTCTTCCATGGACTCCTAACTCTGGACATATTTATATCTTACATGTTTATTCGAAAGTAAACATCGAAACATCTATTGATCGTTTTTTTAATCAATTTTTCAATATTTAAAAAAACAACACTAAAAACATCTCTTTTAATTTCAAGATTACTTGCCAAAATTTAAAAATTTATTTTCCTCATGGAATTTATAGCGAAATAAGGGATTTTAAGAAATTGTGAATCCTTGCTGTTTTGGAGATTTAAAAGACTTAGTGAAGAATGTCATCAAAAGTCCTGTTGCTTTGACTTCAAAAGGATTAGAACGAACGCATAAATCTTTCATCCTCTGCCAAATTTCTCATTCTTGTGTTTGTTTCTATCACCAAAACAGCTTTTAATAACAGTGAAAAGGATTACTAAGATTAAAGGAAGAATAAATTTCTCACCTTATGTCAGAGATGAATTTTATTATATCAAAACAGATTAAAAGACTGAAAAGTTTGAAAGCTTAATAAAAGCTTTAAGTTGCAAATCCGAATTAATGCGTTTAAAAATATGTTTTCCAACGATAATGGCTTTTCCATCCAACATCTATTCGGGTTAGTGCTCTTTGAACTATCATTTATATTAATCCATTCAGCATCATTTAAATCTTAATTGAACGTAAAATCTTTTCACATAGATTGAGCTCATTTTTCAGATGATAATTTGACATATTCAAACTCACGCACGTATTCTAAATAGACCATATTCATAGATAAGGATTTCACAACAGAGTCATTAATGATTTAGGCAAATTATTAAAGCATGATTTATTAGTTTGACATTTAATAAAAATACGCGTAATTGAGAAATGAATTATTTATTTTACATATTTTCTGCGTTTTGTCTTTTTGCCCTTAAGGTATCCGACTGGTTTAAAATTGTCGTTTTTGATGAAATTATCAAAAAACTTCTTATGACTTAATTCTGTGGCCTGTTTAACCAGCTTTCTAAAACTGTCTTACTTTTTACTCTACATGAATTACAAATGCAGTTACAGCTGTTTTATTACCGAACTGTAAGCATTATTTTATATTGCATGAAAACTTTAAATGTGTTTTCTGAGAAATGATATTTTTGAGGAAAACTGTCGACAGTAACAATGATTTCTCAAAAAGTTATTCAAGTATTGATATGAAATTTTTTGAAATTGTTTTCTGTAATATACTTGATGTTTTCCTCTAAAAACTAAGGCCAATTTTAAAATCAAGTATTATTTTTAAGTGCTTAAATATAAACGAAAAACATTTTCTATGAAAAATTACCAGTTTAGTAATTATGTTCAGCTATATCTCAAAACTATTTTGAAGTACAAGAAATATTTTAGAACATAACACAGATAACTATCATAAAAATGTACTCATACAAGGATTTATGTATATTTAGAATATGATTTTGTCTATGGCTGTTAGCGTAAGGCAAATATTTTAGTCATTTTTCTTCAAATTTCTCAGTTTTTTTAAAAAATATTATTTTGAAACCCTAATTTTACAATATTTTCATAATTTTAAAACACATGCAGTAGAAAAATAACATTAAAAAATATATATGTTATTTTTCAAAAAAATGTCTCCGAACACATTCGGATACCTTAATCTTTTTGTGTTTTTAATGTTAAGCTTTTATGTTTTGCGTTTTGTGTTTTTGCATTTTATCTTTTTGCGCTTTGTGTTTTGCTCTTTATCATTTTTTTAGTACACTGTCGTCAGGGATGATTTTTAAATTGTTCTGCTCACCCCTTGGGGTTCTTTGTAAACTCTTTTTCAATGTAGTTCATTTCTTTAGTTTTATGTTTCCCCTCCGACCTGTGGAAGGCCTTACACCCTCCTGGGTAGGCTGGGCCGGAGCGGGTTGTAAATAAATAAATAAATAAAATACAACAAAGCTTTTTTTTAAATACAGGACAACTCCGGTTAACCGAACTAATGGGGGGGGGGGAGACGTTTCGGATAACGATTATTTCGGTTAAGTCATGAACATCTATTGCTGTTTTGTATCTAATTACAGTACGTAATTCTGAAATGTTTTCTATGTAAGATGAAGTCAAATTTCTCTTTTGTAGGCCAGACTTATATTCTTTATTAAAGTTAACATTCCGTCGGCTGCAATATTCGCCCCGGCAAGTTCGGGCGCAATGCGCCTGAAAGGCACAGGTAAACAATA
>BGPR01009701.1:44773-56184 GCA_013235015.1 Araneus ventricosus
AATGATTTCCGTTCTTTTTCTTAGGATTAACAATAAATGTCTCTATGTAACTACACGTTTTGTGCAAGTTGGGGGCGTTTTGATTTGTTGCCGCTTGCTCTCTTCTTCAGATTGCTAATTCAGTTATGTGAAGTAGTCTGGTTGCATGAAATGGGAGAGCAGTTTTCAAGAGAAAATTTTGTTGAAGCTTAAATCCTTCAAAATGTAGAGTTTAAAACCATTGTTGATGTTTATATAATTTAAATTTTTTTAAAAAAAATTCTATATTTTAGTGGTTTCACTTCAGCCAGATTATGGCTTCGGAAACAGAGCCAAATCAACACACTAACCAAGCGCTCTTTTTCCCATTTTTTGTTGTGAAACAGTTGGTGATATTTCTTTATCTAATCATATTCAACGCTTGCCGATAAGTCCAAGAAAATTGTTACTGATTTTTCTAGGAAAAGAAAAAAGAAACTTTTTATTTTTCTTTATTGATTTTTTTACTAAACTTTTAAATGAGATTCTGTATATTAATGGTTCATTCAGTGATTTCCGTTCCTTTCCTTAGGAATAACATTAAACGTCTCTAGCTTCATCTATGAAACTACATGTTTTGTGCATGTTGGGAGCGTTTCGATTTGTTGCCGCTTGCTCTCTTCTTCAGACTGCTGATTCAATTATGTGAAGTAGTCTGGTTGAACGAAATGGTGAGAGCAGATTTCAAGAGAAAAATATGCTGACGCTTAAATCATTTAAAATGTAGTTTTATTTATTGATTTTTTTTACTAAACTTTTAAATGAGATTCTGTATATCGATGGTTCATTCATTTAGTGGTTTCACGTCAGCCAGATTATGGCTTCGAAAACAGAGCCAAATAAACACACTAACAAAGCGCACTTTTCCCCCTTTTTTGTTGTAAAACAGTTGGTGATATTTCCTTATCTAATCATATTCAACGCTTGCCGATAAGTCCAAGAAAATTGTTACTGATTTTTCTTGTTATTTGTTATTATTCGAAACTTTTCATTAGAGTGGTCCGTGAAATTATGTGGAATAATGGATCTCGATTTCTGCATTGCCCATTGTGAAAAACGCAACATAAAATAATCATATTGATCACCCTCAGGGAATTCTCTTACCTCTTTCCGTCTACTTTATTAGATAATAACATAATCTCTTCTTTTTCCTAAATCCTATTTAAGAACATTTCTTTCTGAATAAAATTCGTCAAAATCTTTGATTCAGATAAGCGATTGAACTTAAATCTAGATTAGAAACGATTTGAAACTGAATAATTAATCGGATCATGCATGAAATCCTCTTATCTTTTTCAGCCTAGCTTAACAGGTAATTCGGGAAACGTTTTTTTCTTCTTAACTTCTATTCAAGAATTATCTTTCCTGGATAATGCTTATAAAGACCCCCAGCTTCAATATATGAGTAAACATACAACTAGATTCTAATTTAATTCCAAAGCAGTAATTACAAATATAAATCTTAAATATGATAATAAAATAGATGTGTAAACTATTTTATTCATTAACAATAATAATAATGCAAAAAATTATGATAGAATGTAGAGTCGAGAACAGCACGCGCACCTATACGAATGTCTGAAATCCTTCAAATCTTATGAGATGTTCCTCACAACTTATTCTATATGTTGGTAATCAAGTACAAGATCAGATAGCTTAAGATTAATTATACTTGAAAATGAATTTTCCTCAGAAGCTGATCAAGCTTCATAAACAAGATCAAGTTCATAAGATAAAACACTTTCAAATTCATTACAGACATATATAACATTTCAATACAAGACATGCTACACCATGTCTTAGATTACTCAGAGAATTTTAAAATACCCTTAAAATTTTAATTGCTTGAGTTTAAGTATTAATTAATGAATAATTACAGGTACCGTAATAATAGCACATAATATTCCTAATTAGTTGATATAAAATTACACGTGGTGATGAGAAAGATTAAAATCATCAGCACTTAAAAAGTAAATTACAGTGTCTTCTCTATCAGTAATGAAACTCATAAATTATAATGACTGAAATACAGTACAGTAGAGTCTCCCTACAACGAAGTCTCCCTACAGCGAATTTCTCCCTATAACGAATTTTTTAATCGGCATGTTAAATAACATTCAAAATATTCTCCATTTAACGAAGTGGTTGTCTCCCTATAACGAATTTTTTCAGACCTTTATCTTTTCGATTTTTGTCATTTTTGAAAAAAGTTGCTAATTTCTGCGCAAACAAATCGCTCACGTGTGCCTGTTTCTGGAACCACTCGCATTGTTCATTTCAGCAATAACACATAAGAATAGAATGCTATGTGAAGGGTAATGCAGTTGTGGGGACCTGGGTTTCTACAGGTCAAGATTCCAAGAATCGGGGTGGAGTGGGGGTGGAAACAGCAAATGGATGTGACAATACGCATTTTATGTTTATCCATACTATTAAATATTATTCTCTAAATTGTTGAATTGTCTTCACTTTTGAGCATTTTATTTATACAATAAAAATTAATATAATTTTAACAAATTTATAATAAATATTACTTCATTTTTAAATGAAAGTCATAATTAAATATTTTTGAACTTATCGCACATACTAAAAGGTTTGTAACATTTACTTAAATAATTGAAAAAATCTCTAATCTCCGTATAACGAAATTTTCTCTATAGCGAATTTTTCAACTGGAACCAAGCAATTTCGTTATAGGGAGATTCCACTGTATTTCTTTCCGAATAATGAACGTTTTCATTCAGTTATATCTTATAACACCTTACATCACTAGAAAAGATACAAAAATGTGTATATTTCTCAATACGCAGTCCTTTTGCAATTAAGAATATTGCAACGTAATGAACTCTCTGTCTTATTGATTTGATTCGACATATAAGTGCATAATAATAATACATTCAAATAATATAACAATAAAGTTTTTAAACTGTTTCGACACTTTGAAAATGCCAAAATTTACGTTTTTGTTGTTCTTTAACAGTAGTTTTTGATAAATATGCAATCTATGTTGCACTTTTAGTTAGTTTTTAAAAAAATGTCTGTCGTGATTGCATTTCTTTCTTTTTTAAAATTAACTTCAGAATTTAAAAAAAAAGCATTACCTTCAATAGGAATCAAAATTGTAAACCATGGCTTTTGACATAACTTATAGATTTAAAACCTGATAGATGAACTTTTATACAGGCTAATGCAGTTTACAAAGAAATTATTGTCATTTGTAATAGGCTCAATAGTTTTGAATTAGGGTAGACCGGGGCTAGTTGGGCATAGGGGCACGTTGGGTCAGTCGGATTATTTTAAATATATTCCGATAGATAGCGCTGTTACTCCAGCCAAGTATGTGTCATCCCCCCTCCCTTCTTTCCCGTAAAGGTCATTGGAATAGCAGCGTTTACTAACGAACTAGCTGGAATTTTCAAATTTTTGCCAAGGTGAGTAACTTTCCTTCCTTATAAATAATCTTCTTTTTCTATGTTTTTATATTACTATTTCCATTTTTACAAATAATATTCTGAAAGATAACTGTTCACAGTTACTGTAGGGCATGTTTGTTTAATTAAATACTTTCAAAGTAAATTCGTACACCCATCGGAAACAAAAATGGCGACATGGGGTAAGTTCTGCCACTTCGCATGGGGCATGTTCGGCCGGCTGCTCAACTAGCCCCGTAGAATGTTGATCCTGTGGAAATGGAGAGCAAATGTGCCACGTAGTATCTCCAAAGCCTAATTGTAACGAATGAAGTCTCGAAATCAATTCATTTATGTAACCGTTCTCTCAATTTCATGTATAATTATTCTTTTTTAATTTCTTCTATATTCAAAGGAAGAAAGTATTAATGATACCCAAAATTTTCAAATTGAAATCATATCAAATATCCCATTGTTATTAAAAGACAATAATTACGCTAAAATATTTTAAATTGATATGTATATAGAATTTAAACTTCAGTTTTAGTAAAATTTTTTAAAGATTTTAAAATGTTCTTTTAATTTTGAGATGGGATTACGCCGAATTAATATATGGCATGTCCATTATGAATAACTATAATGATTCAATGTTGCTGTAAAATCAAATGACGCTGCTACACTATTTTTCATTATCTGCGGTATATAAATATATCTGAATTTATGGCATATGTACCAAATCTAAAATGCAAGATAATTGTTAAGAAAATCTAAGTTGATTCCATCTCCATTAAAAAGTGCAAAACAAAATGCGCTGTCATTATTTCACAATGAATTTAAAAATTGTATCTCAGTTCTTGCTGAGTAAAAATGCACCAGATTTGTATCTATAACCTAACTGTGCTATTTAAATTAATATTATTATTTATATTATTTTTTGAATTAATATTATTTATATTATTCTTTAAATTAATATTGTAATTTATATTATTATAATAATAATATTATTTATCTGCCTTAAATATAATAATATGGAAGAATTTTTTGCGATAATCACAACATGCTACTTTGTTTCTCTTGCAGGGCTAAGATGGTTCGCCATTATATTAGAAAATCGGATAGAGGGAATGCTTCTTCTTAAGAAATGGAAGTTGCTGTTTTAGAAGTGAAGCTGTAAAGATGAAAATTGTGACGATGAAATCATTTAATTCTGTTTTCAACATAAAACTTATTAATTTTGTAGTTTCAATCTCTTGGTTTTTTGCTTCACATAATTTTACACTTTTATAATTTTATGGCTTCATCCAGGAATGGTGCATGAAAGCGATTTTCCTTTAGGATATCTTGTGTTATCGTACGCAGGAAATGAAAAGTAAAATGTTATAAGATTTTTTTTATGTTTCTTCAATTCTACCTTACCAGAATATTAAATAAGTGATATGGCCCAACTTACCCCGTAGTCGGGGCAGGTTGGGCCACGCGACTTGGTATCAGTTTTAGCTTATAAATTAATATTAATAGTTAATATTTTCAAATGTTATCATGGTGAATTCTTCCTGAAGGTACACTGATAGTGTTTGCATTAAAAAATAATTAAAATGTTGAATTGTAATTTTTTAAAAATTCTTAGAAGAAAAAACGGCCCAACTAGCCCCGATCTACCCTACCCTGCAATATTCCCCTCCCCCACTGATATTTGGAAAATTAAATTTAATGAGTGTTAAGTTGTATATGATTCTGTTTATTATAAAAATAACAAATTATAACATTCGCATCAGTGACATGGACTACCATTTGGATGTTGTATGTGTGTGAACAAGGATAGTCACAATAAGCAATTATTATGTACGCAAACAAAACTTTCAGTATTGTGCTCAAAATGGTTCTTTGAATTGTTGTTTACATGGAAGTTATAGCCATTTGTATTCTGTGCAATCGTTTTGAAATACCTATATACAAAATTTTAAATTACATTATCTATGATTTTTCCAGTTATCACTTTCAAACATTTTTATATTATTACTAGCAGTTCGCGCACGGCGTTGCCCGTGGAATCAGGACTTCAACAAAATGAAAAAAAAAAAACGCCCACAATGACATGAAAAAGTTTTGAAAACAAAATCAAAATAAAAGATACTCATTATTGATTTTCCTGCTTATTTTTTTTTCGCGATAAATAATAATAAAAAATTGCAACGTGAAAATTATTATACTGCCAGCTAAGTATGCGAGATGAATAAATACGTTAACATACTGCCGAAATTAATAATCAGTCATTCAATTCAAGGTTATAACGTCACCTCCCCATCAACCAATCACATACCCATCTGCGTTCCGAAGAAGTGCCGCTTGAGGAACTCTCTCCATAAAAATAACTCTCAACTGCCCAGAAAAAAATTAATTTATAAAAACTTGAAGAAACATTTTAACCGTTGTTGCTTTAAATCCGACAGAACCGTTCTACTTATAAGCTGAAAAGAATTGAAAATAATAGTGTTATTTGAAAGTTGGATGCGACAAATTTGAAAACAAAAGTAACATCTCGATGGCAAAACTGGGTATTTTTTAAAAAATTCTCAAAATTCAGCAAATTACGCCAAAAAATTCAAAACTAACTTCATTAGAACGGAAATCACGTGCTCTTTCCGATGGTGTATCTATTTTTGTCGTACAATTATTCGAAACCATTCTATTGAGAAATCAGTGTGAAAAATCAACCAAAACAACACAAAACATTAAATAAAAAAAATTCTAGATTAAATTTTAAAATTTCGGCTTCGAGGTGCATTCAGTCACCATGACGACTACCTGTGTGCCAAATTTCATGGCTGTAAGTGAGATAGATTCGTCTGGACATCGCAGACAAACACACACACACACAAACATTGCCTTTTATAAGTATAGATCTATTTTTCACATCTTCAAGTGTATTCGCGTTTTATCTTAGTTTTTATCTATTTTTTTTCATTAAAACATATGCTGTATGTTCAAAATTATCGTCGTAAGTATTTCGTTTTCTATTAAATAAGGCAATGAACTAATAAATATAAGAATAAGGTAAACAACAAATCTAAGAACAAAGCAATAATGAACGGAGATTAAAGGGTGGAATCTAAAAAAAATTGTTTTCTTATAACTATCTTTCAGCTTATTCCTCAAACTCTAACTGTCTTTCCTCTTTTTTTATTATATTTTTTTATGTATTGTTGTTTCGTTTTCAACTATGCAGACAGCCAGAGATAGTGTAGGAGTCTGTTAAAATTTTATGAGAAAGGACCTCAAAATACTTAAAGTGCATCTAAAGAAGCTTCCTTGGAATTTTATCTATCATTTTAGTAGCAGATGTATGACAACATCAAGTTTGACTTGTTATTTCCTTCCCTACAATCTTCTTTGAGAAATTATAATTAATGACATCTCACGTTCACAAGAAGACCATTACAGAATACATCATTATGCAGAGTGATTCATAACTCAATTTACAATTTGCTACATAAGGTAGGAAACACCAAAGCCCCTCCCAAAAAAATCACCTAAGCAAGTATGGTCAGAATCACCAACCACATGAGCTAGATGGCGCTGCTTGCCAGCGTTTTTGTTAGATTTCCCTACCTGTAATTTCAAGTTCCGATAACGTTCGGAGAACATGCGATAGTTTACGAATACCTCTATTTCAGTCTTGCCAACCTCTTCTCAAAAATCTCCATAGCCCAGTTATTCCGAGATAAAGATAGGTTTGTTATTTATACATTTCCATTAGGGGACTACGAAATGCCCTTTTCAATTAATTATATCTCATTTTCCTTTATTTATGCATCATTTTCCATAGGTGTTTGTCATAGATGGTATCTTTAAAATGTCTACACATTTTGAAAAATTATTACATAAACTATCTCTGTTTAAGAGACAAGAGAAATAGAAAGAAACAGATATTTAGAGCATAATCCTCCATGATGATCTATAGTTAGGGACATGGTTTAACCTACTGATTCCTAAGACCAATGGCATACAGAGACCTCAAAATACGGGAACGTCCGAGTTTCTCTTTCAAAGGCAATGGAAATTCCCCTCCCCTCCTCAAAAACCACAATGACAGCTGACACTGTCGGAATTCTAAGAAAATCCTCCTTTTTCCCCAACCCATCTGGTCGAGCCACTCTAACGAAGAAAGGTCGCGCAGCGTCTGATAAATAAATCACACTTAACGAAAGGGGGTGGAAATTTCGCAGCGATATTCAGGACGCCCATCGTCTTTTGCTTGAAGAGACGTTAGGGACGTTCCTGTATCGATAGAGTTAACTGGGTTGTCCCAGAAATTCTGGGTACTTTTAAAAGGTTTCACCAATCCATGCCTCTCGGATGTGAATAACTGTGGATGATAATATCTTTTAGCTGTTTTTCAACACTGGATTGGAAACGTATTATCAAAGTGAAAAGCATCGTGAAACCGACAAGCCAATTATGAGTTATTACCCGTAAATGTCTTTTTATATCTACATCCGAGTGGCGTTCCCATATATACATGAGGCTTACATGTTTTTATTCTTTGAGTATGCAAACAATCAATAAGAAAAAAAAGCAAAATTAAAAAAAAATTTTTAAAAAGTTATTTATAAAAGAAAGCAAAAATGAAAACTGGAACAAGAAATTTTTTTTTATTATCATACAATAAAATTAAAAGAATAAAAGAATTTAATTGTAAAAAGAAATGAAGTTAGAAAAATTACGACAATGTTTAAGATGCGCGCCATTGCAGCAGCAAAACAAAAAACAGCGAACAATAGACAGAAATACCAATAAAGCCAAAATTAAAAAAAAAAAGTAATACAAGCAATCCTAGGGTAATTTGAAGTAAACGAAAAGCAAACAACAAAACAAGGAATCCATTCTTGTTCACTTTTTCAAGGGCTAAGAACTTTTCGAAATGGATTCAAAAGAATATTTAGGGAATTTTCTGTAAGAAGCAGGCCTATTTTAGGCTAAGACTGAGCTTCTCATAGACGAACTCCCCGAAACATAGAAACCAGGTAGCAAATCCACAAGAACATACATCAAAAGAAAAAGGAAAAAACATAAAACATTTATTTTATTCTTTGAATTTCTCTCTCTTTCCAAGCTTTTTGAACCACGCTGTTTAAATATTCAGTTCCAATTTTATTCCAACATTTTACAAGAAAAAAATGATATATTCGTTTAGAGTTCAAGTTCAAATATAAATTCTCTACACTGCATTTATTTTGAACATTAACTAAAACATTATATTTCAAACGAAGGTTATTTTATTTCATGGAGCCCTTTATAAAGCTCTAAAATGCATAATTACACATATTACGGATTTATTTGTGATTATGGGTTCTTTTCTGCACACTGCCATATTTTAATTATCGCAGACAATAATCTAGTTATGCTATAATTCTAAAACAGTATATTCAGAATGTAGCTGTTTTAGGAAAGAAATAGAGAAACATATCGGTCGTTTCTCTTAATACTCTATAAAAATGAACTGCCACTGCTTATAGCATTGTTAACAATAAATATATACTTTACAAGTATGTAAAATCCATAAATAATACTTATAAGTCATAGAGTTCAACCATTAATTCTTTATTAATGGAATTACCGCTGGTATGAAATGAGCAAAATAAAATAACAATCCATGAAACTTCATTAGTCGTAAGCTAAATTAGAAACAAATGGTTAAAGAAATTTCAAAATTTCAAATATGGCACTGGCATTTTGCCTTTCGTTACACAATTTAATTTAACTTGGCTTGTTTCATTTTGGTAAGGATGCAATTTTTGTAAACTTTTTTTCGCTCGTTCTTTGAGGTACAAGAGTTCTGAAATTTTGACCATTTTGTGTTCTTTATGATAATATATTTTAATATTCTCAGAAATTTATATGCTGATTAATTAATAAATTTTGATTTCATGTGCATGGCGCCATCTGGTAGCGAATGTGAGAAATAGATGAAAATTGACATCACTATTCCATAATAGCTAGTGATTTATAATTTAAAGGCGAAAAAGTAAGTAAAAAATTAAGACTCTATTTTATTAGTGAATTAAAAATTAGAAACGATAATATTTTTTTTTCAAAAATAAGACTTAAAAACCAAACTGTAAAAGCGTAAGGCGCTGAAAACAATACTGTAATAAAATTGAGCTACGATGAAAAGCATAAGAAAGACAATTCTTAATCCATTATTACAAGTTAAAATTTATTCAAAATGCTATTAAAATTGCAATTTGTGCAGAATATTTCTATTACCACCTTCCGCTTTTGTTTCGACAGGCGTGTGCGGTAAAAACAAATATTTTATAAGTTAGAGCGCAATAATAGAAGATTGTGTTTAAAGCATTTCCTATATTTTATTGATTTCAAGTTGCAGAATGTCTTTATTGGTTTATGCTATATGAAAATTTAGGTTTCGTCAGTGATTCTTTAATTTAACCCTGGAATGGCAACGTTACTTCGCAGTTTGAATGAGAAACTGAGTCAATTTGACTCAACGTTATCATTCCAGGGTTAAATAGTTATCTTAAAATCAGTTCTTTTCAATCCGTCTTATATTTTAGTATAGTTGTAGCATTTCCAATCGAAAATAATCCAGAAACTGAATTCATAAGATGAAATGGTCCCGGTCGCCTGGTAGTAGAATCTTTGCTTCGGGATCGAGAAATCACCAGTTCGAGACCCAATTCCACGGAAGATCCGTCGTGCTGGTAAAGGATACACTGATCACTTTTGGTCAAATGTCTTCACCTTTGTACGCTGTGAAAGATTGGAGGGTTAGACACCGATCAAGCATCCTAGTCATGTGACAATACTTAATGTCCATCCAAAGTAATTCACGTGAAACTAATCTCAAAATGGGTCCCGCGAAGGTGCAGAAGTCAACTTTTATATAATAAAACGGTAATCATCAATCAACATGAACTTCTAAACATATTCCTTTTCAGTATTCCACACAGAACAAAATGGTAAACTTCAAGCCAAATAACACACTTTCGTTCATATTAGCATTCAGGCTAGAAGAAAATTTTTTATTTTGAATCCCTTACATTATATCTATGAAGACTTATTATGATTTTATTAAATCTAATACTAACTATTGGAAGACATTTCTTTTCCCTTTCATAAACCTTTGTGAATACTCAAAAAGTGAAGGACCACTCTGGTTTGGTTGTAAGTTTTCGGCTTAAGCCAAAAGACAATTTCATCTAAAGTCCGCCTGTAGATATTTTCACGATGTTACTTCTCGGACTTTTGGCTCAGTTCAAAGTGTAGAACTTTTTGGAGAAATTAGCCTTTACAAACAGATCAGAAATGTGAGGCATGTTGTATCTGATATCGACTGTCAAATTCGTTGATGAGGTGTAGAAATTTTGAGAGGGAGTGCAGGCTCAGGATCTTCTGTTGAAGGCTGATTTCACCAAAAGATTCGCCTTACGAGACTGGTGCAAGTTAAGTCTGATGGAGAGAGACGAACTCTGTTGAAGTATGAAAGTTTTGAGAGGGAGTGCTGGCTCTGGATTTTTTGTTGAAGACGGATTTCACCAAAAGATTCGCCATGTGAGCCTGGTGCTCGTTAAATCTGATGACAAGTGTCAAACTCTCTATTGAAGTGTGGAAGTTTTGAGAGGGAGTGCCGGCTCAGGATTTTTTGTTGAAGACAGATTTCACCAAAAGATTCGCCATGTGAGCCTGCTGTACGTTAAATCTGATGACAAGTGTCAAACTCTATGTTGAAGTATGGAATTTCTGACAGGGAGTGCCGGCTCAGGATCTTTTGTTGGAAGTCGATTTCACAAAAAGATTCGCCATGTGAGCCTGGTGTACGTTAAATCTGATGGCGAGAGTCTAACTCTCTGTGGAAGTTTTCAAAGGGAGTGCCAGCTCAGGTGTCTTCCTCTTAATATGACCGAGGTTCAAAGTTATGAAGTCCATCCCAAAATTTGCTTCCAAATAGAATAGAGGAGTTTT
>BGPR01009702.1:0-20264 GCA_013235015.1 Araneus ventricosus
ATTTGCCTTTACTTTGCAAATTAAAGGCGACGAGTAATAAAATTTTCTGACAGATATTGAGCTACAAAATTATAGCAATAACAAATTTAAACTTTTAATAGCTTCTTTATTATTCTCATGAGAAAAATCTATTTGGGAATTCTTTTTATCCAAAATAATTTGCACTTCTAACTGAAGAAGCAAAGTTAATAGCTTTTAAGCACTGAAGTTCTTTAATGGAGTCTTATTTAATGACCTCGTTTCGTAATAGTTTGTAAAAATTTTAATATCATAATTTAATTTTAGTCTTTTCACATGAATTGTTTTCCAAAATTCTTCTTTTAAATATATTAAGCAATAATTTATTGGTAAAATTTTACTTTCAGTTGCATAAGAGTCACTTAGAGCAATACGATTTAAGAAAAGTTAATAAGCTTTGAAACCTTTCGCCCTTTGTATTATGTGGTTTCATACAATTCTCCTGTTATCATTCGTAGCAGAGCAGATATATTTATTCCAAATTGCACATAATTATTTTCCATTTATGCTTTTGGGATATCACAAATATCTGTTCCTAAATGCGTAGTAGATGCTTTACTCTTCTTGAATTTGATTAACACTTCTATTTTGTATGGTAAATTCAATTTCCATTTATGTTTTTAAGATATCGTAAATAGTTGTTCCTAAATGAATATCAGGCTTTTCCCGCTTCATGATTCTGATTCTCACTTATGTTTCATATAGTAGACGGAATTTATTAACTGCTGCATCATCTTAATTATACATTTCCTTCAGAGTAAGTAGTTGAAGTTTGTCTAATGAACTCTGTTCCTTTAACTAATTTTAGAAAATTTAAATTCTGAAAGAAAATAAATGTAAAAACTTATGAATTCTATGGATAAAAATATTCGAAACCATTCCATATTAAAAGAACTGTCTTTTGATGACTTTATCAGACGTTATCATTCCCTTTTAAAGGAAAATAATAAATTTTATTTCAAAAATTCATACATATTTATGATATGAAACGAAAGTTGTGGAAGTAAAAGATAGCATTTCTCGTTCTTTTAAAGCATATAATTCTCATTACATAAAATCTATTTGTGAAATTCAATAAAATTGAAAATTTATTTTATTATTTCAATATTACAACATACTGGAAATGTTTACAGGACGAATATTCGTTTTATGTTGTCAATTTTTATTCATCTTGATTAACCTCTGTTTCATGGATGAACTTTCAACAACTAAAGTAAACTCCGTATCCACTAATAAAGCTCATAAACAAAACAAAAATATCAGGCATCATTTTCTCAGATTAGATGAATTGAAAATCTGTTAGTTTTACGAAAAATAATTCAATTCTCTGAAGTACTTGCATTATTCCGGCGAGAAACGGAAATATAAAGTTTTTATGAGATAATGAAACAATTTACTAGAATTTAATTAAATTTTTATAGCAATTTCTAATTAACGAAGATGAATTTCATTTGGGTTGTTTACACAATTTCTTTTAATTCGTCCGATTTTCAATAAAGGCATTTAATAAATTGATCCAGTTCGTATAAATGCGTTTATTGTTTTGCCTTTAAAATAAAAAGGGGATATTTAAGGAAGACTTGGTATGTTTGATAAGACAAAAATAAATCATACATAATTGAATATTTCATTTTCAATCCCTTATCAAGAAAAAGTTTGAATAAGTAAATTAATTCAAAACATTGTATTTTATATAATGTTTTAAAAATCAATTAATTTGAATAGTTGATTGTTGTGTCAGGCTGATGTAATTCTTTACTGAAACACTGGATTAACACAAAAATTTACATTTCAGATCGCATTTGAAATTTCATCGTTCATGAATTACTTTATGGCTTTTGATATGTTCATGGATTTGTTGACATGGAATTTTATTCTTTTTCATTTCTATAAAGTGATTTCTGGAATTTTCAAAACATTATTATTAAATTTTAAAACTTTCGATTTTAAGAGAAAAAGCAACATCTAATTTCATACTCATCTTTTTATTACCTCTTCCAGTCGATATTCCATCTTTCGAAATTATAATCTCTGAAATCTTAGCATCTGCTACAATAGACGCTTTAAGCTCTTTTCTTTATTATATGTTTATATGTGTATGTGTGTGTGAGAGCGAGAGAGAGGGAAATAGAGAAAGATAATGTGTGCAAGTCCAATGGATGGGGAGATCGGGATTTTAGATACTTTTAAGATATGTGAAAAATAATTTTATGATAAGAATGAAGTATTTGAATAATAGATCTAATGTAAAAATATAAGTTTATTACAATCTAAATACTCTTTTGTTATTAATCTTAATATTAAAAACATGTTTTTAAACGTATAGTTTGGAGAAGAAATGATGTTCACTTATCGAGAAGCAAACAAACAAGTAGAAAATTGTTCACAACAACAAAACCTTGGATAATCTCGTCTTGTAAAACTTTTCTTTCTCAAAAGGAAATCAATAAAGCTTGAAATCATCTTTAAATTTGCCTACCCGAAATTGATGCAATTTTTCATATTCTTTAAAGGATTCTTCCTACTGAATTAAATTTATACTCTTCATTCAAGCTTATTAATTTGAGTTACTTTTAGCCTCAGGAAAATTAGAAATTGTGTTTCAATAATTTCATGGAGTTTGGTTAGGGATGCTATTATAAAATTTTATGTAAATAAGAATTCAGTTCGTCATAAATTCTTTAGATTTATTCGCAAAAGTAGCATATAAATAGCGCATGTCTTCACTGATTTTCACCAGTTGCTTTAAATAATATCTTCCCAAAATCACCAGTTTTAAATGTTTAATATAGCGACAATTTACCATTCGAAATGCATTTGTTTGAATTAAACAGATCTAAAAGATAATTTTAACTTCATATGTTCCGTAGAAATTATTTATATTGTTGAAAATCACCTTCAATATTTTTTTTCAAAAATGTAACAAAGAAATCCAAAACATGTAGAAATATTCAGTATAACACAGAGATGCTCATTTTCCTAAAGTTTTGCAATAAATAACTAAATAAATGCAACCTTAAGTTTTAAATTCACTTTTCGACTTGGTAACTTTGGTGAAGCTTCCTCTTACAAGTAATAGCAATGTTGAATATGTATTTTCACGATATACTGGACTTCCAATGGATTCTTGTTACCATTTTATTTTACATAGATTAAAGACTGATCTCACTGGAATACCTGTCATTTAATCTGCCAATTATTTAATGGAACACTGAACCGCTTTTGAAAATTCCTTATGGAGGCTTTTTCGGGGTATTAATTAATTATTTTAATTGGGAAAACAATAGACGTCTTCAGCGCGTGGATCTTTTCATGCATCTAACATGTTTAAATAATCAGGATACTGTGTTGAACGTTATAGGGTTTTAAAGTGTCTTTTACATTGGGGAATGAACTTCATTTTGTTCTTTATACACCGAAAAAGAAGATTATTAATGTTTTTCTGCATTTGTTCTTTGACACGAAGTTCTAAATGGCGGATAATGGAGTTCTAAGGGAAAATAATTCTTTCAATTTAACAAGCAACTTTCTCTGACCTGGAAATCAGCAAGTCTTGAGAGGGATATTATGCACATCATTGATATATTTTTATTTGTGATATATTTAATATATCAATGTTATCAGCGATCCATAGTGCTTCCAAACATTTTTTGAAAAAAGCATGTAACCTATGTTTAACCTATTTTGAAAAGTCATATATCTCATGTGAAAATTTGATAATAACCTATTTTGAAAATGTGATATTTACTTCATTTATTTTACAACAGCAGTCATAATACGTTTTTATTGTGATGGATCCAATTCCACAAATATGTCGGAATAATCGTGTGAAAAGATTATAATGCGGGATGTCTAATAGGGTGGTAAAAAAAAATAAACATTTTCTTTTCAGAACGTGTGTAAAAGTTGCCTATTGTAATAAGAAGAAAAACGGCATAAAAAATTAAAAACGGTTAACATCTTGCGTTCGCGCATCGTACTTAAAGTTGATGAAAAATTGCAAAAATCACGCCTTTTTGTAAATTTTTTAAGTTAGTTAAAACTTTTAAAATAAACGCGCTTTAGTTTTTTATGGTTGTTTCATGGTTTAAATAACCTAAATAAATTAAATTCTGATCAATAATCTAATTTTTTCCGTTCGCGCAACGTCTCAGAAAAAACAGAAATATACCAATTTTTCGCAATTTTCACTGTGCAACTCTTCACTCGTTTTGCTAGAACAAAACGACCCAGAATTCACCATGTGGAGGTGGTTGCACGTTGGGTTCCACCCACACCCTACCGAACCAACCATCCAATTGTTGGGTGTGGTATTTACAAAGATTTCAACTATTTACAAAGATTTTCCGTAGAGTAGGATTCTTTGGCTTACTGTATTTTATACTTTTTCTTTTTTATATCTACTACACATTTAAAGTCTGATTTTTTGGAGAAATTTCGCAAAACCGATCTAGATTTCAGTGTTGCTCGGATATAGCCATTTCTAGCTTTATGTACACATACTTTATTCGAGGCCTCTGTCACAAGTTTGACGCACCTCTCCACAGCCTGGGTGTGACAGGGAAACTTTTGTATTTCTCTGATGGACGTAGTGTCAGAATTGATGAGTGATTTAACATCATCTTCACTTAGGTCCCGCAGCATTAGCGGAGGATACACAGCAAAAGAATTCCAATTAATAATTTGAATGTAATCGGAAGCTTGAAAGTTTATCTTCGGTGCTAAGAAATTTCTAACAGTCTTCTTCTTTGGGCCGATTTGTCTTGCCCTTAAGATCCTTCTGTAACCGAGCTCCCGAATGTGTTCTCTTTCATCGACAAGCATTTCCAACAGAACATTTTAAGGTTGTGCAAAGAACGCATTTCGTTGTATTACTGGATCGACAACTTGAAGCAATTCGTCGGATAAATACCATGATGTTTGGATTGCTTGAAAGACATGTTTTGGTCCGTCAGTAAAATATTTGCTCCTTTTTATGGCAAACCACACAGGCATGTATGATTTTAAGATGAAGCCAACTATTTCTTTTAAGTTTCTGATGAACTTATATACAACTTAAGGACTCGGTTGGCCGCAGTTAGCCATCTGGAATGGAACAAAGGACCAGGGTCCCTATTTGCCAAGTCTTCTGGACAATGTCCGAAGGTCATTGCATCTGAAATGTCCAACAAATATTGTTGGTCTTTGCTTAACAAATTCCTGTCTATATCAGGAATCGAACAATCTATGGGTTCATAATCGACCACAAGGAGTTTTTCATAGCAAGTAAGCTTGGCCGATTGGCTCACTAAAAAATTCAGGCCCTGCAGTTTGACCGTCAATATGTTGGAAAATGTGGCGAAAAGGAAGCTCATTAAAATGCAGGAGGCATATGCTCCACTGTAGAGGGCGTCCAACATGATTTTCTATTTGGTGGATGACACAGTTGTTCCATCCAGTGTTGGTTACAACGCCATCACACTCTACTACTTCTAGTTTCCTTATTCATCATTAGATAATGTTGTTAGAATAAACAATAAACAAACAGAACACAAAACAATGCACAGTATTGCACAATGCACAATGCACAGCACAGACTCACAGCACACACAGCATCAAAGCGTGTACCACTTGTAACATACAAAGACTGAAGTGAAGGCCGTGGCGGGTGGTGACGACTGGCGAGTAGAAGACCGAGTTGGTGGGGAGGAGGGGTGCGGCAGAGTAGGTAGGGAGGGACCACGCCACGGCTCAATTTCGTTCAAACCAGTTCAATCTAATTCAAGTGAGATCCGGTTCGTTTTGTTCTAGCAAAATGAACGAAAAGTTGCACAATGAAAATTGCGAAATATTGGTAAATTTCTGTTTTTTCTAAGACATTGTGCGAACGGAAAAATTAGATTATTTAAGAATTTAATTTATTTAGGTTATTTAAGCCATGAAACAAGCATAAAAACTAAAGCGTGTATATTTTAAAAGTTTTAACTAACTTAAAAAAATTACAAAAAAGGCTCGATTTTTGCAATTTTTTATTAACTTTAAGTACGATGAGCGAACGGAAGATGTTAACTGATTTTAATTTTTTATGCAGTTTTTCTTCTTATTAAATAGGCAATTTTTCCGCACTGAAGCGTTTCGAAAAAACAATATTTATTTTTTCGACCCACCCTAGTGTCTAAGTTGAAACATCGATTACGTGACAAAATCGCAAGACCTGATTGTTTCCATCATGTGTCCCATACACTAAACGTATAATAATAGGTAATTTGACCTGCGCTTATAAAGGTACGAATTTCGGCTTCTGGCTGTTCTGAAAAAACCAGCATACAGAGCCGTCTTAAACAAATCTCAGCACCCTGGGCTAGAGATAATTGGCGCTTCATCAGAACAGTAACTAGGAAATTGAACGCCTGTGGCCTAAAGAAAATACCTATCAACTAAAATAACTGAAGATAAAAAAGAGAGAGAAATAGAAAAGTCAACTGTTCTCTGATTAACGTCTTGTAATTTGACAATTTGCAGCCTATTCAAATTTTAAATTATAATTAAATAATTTCTTTTCTTCAAAATTAAAATAAAATCAGTGTAACAAAGTTGCAGGCGCGTTTGGATCATTGGCGCCTCTGGGATACAGCCCAACTAGATAAGACAGACCAGCCAGCAGAGTCGGTATTTGAAGTGCAACTCTAATTTAAGTTGAAACAAAACAAACTACAGTAGGTGTCGGATTGGCGGGCTACCAAATGCAGGACGTGTACCAAACCCTCGTCTGTAGATTCTTAATTAGACCTTAATTTACGTCTTGCTTTCATTGAAGAAGACAAAAACTCAAATGTCTTCTGTACTTATAGCACCCTTTGATACTTAAATGAGAATTAATTCAGCCTAATCGATAAACCTAATTTTATTAGCT
Organism: Araneus ventricosus; assembly: GCA_013235015.1. Classification (NCBI taxonomy): domain Eukaryota; kingdom Metazoa; phylum Arthropoda; class Arachnida; order Araneae; family Araneidae; genus Araneus; species Araneus ventricosus. The sequence continues at coordinate 6,911 of BGPR01009702.1, forward strand.
TGAAAATATTACTTGTATTTCTTGATTTGCCTCTTTTGATGATAACTTAATAGTTTGCGCTTGTTCTGTCGATGCATGGAAACGCTAGACACAGTCGTCCATGATTTTTTTTCATGTCTGAATGAGACAAGGAGAAAATTTGAAATTTAATTTTTTTTTCAGTATATTGTGGACTGATAAATAGAGGTCAGTATAATAGTGAAAGTATTTGCGACTTAGTAAATTGAAAAAATATATATATACTTAAAACTTTTAGTGCTGAATTATCTACTGAGATATGATGTTACTCTGTTTCCACAGCGAAATATGTTGACTTTTATTTTGTTCTGAATATTTATGAAATTATCTGTGCGAATGCAGGGAAATTAGAACGAAACGAGTTTGATTCAATGAATAGACGTTAAGGCTCTGTTTGCTTGTTTACCAAACTAAGCAAAACTTTCATTGATAAAATATGAAAATTGCATAATACTTGAAATTTATAAAACAATTGCGATTTCCTATTACAAGGATCCTATTTATTTATTTAATCTTCATTTCAATTTTTCATATCGGATGCCAAGATACGTATAAATGCTTCTCAATAGAGATCAGATAGATATTAGGTATGCTAGTTTATTTGAGTTGTTTACTTAAAACATATTTTACAAAATGATCTTGAGCCAAATAATACTCACATCCTTCCTATATTATCCCTAAAACCTGTTTTAATCGAGGAAAAGACATAAATATATATGTAACTTTTATAAACTTTTTTTCTTTTAAAACTTAATAATTTTCTTTACAAATATTTTGAAAAAAAATTCGTTTTAACTTAAATTTTTGGTTTAATATGAATTGAATACAATGTTTTTTTAAAAAATGCATTACATGTTCCACTTCAAAAAGGTTTTACTTCTCTCAAAAATTGAAATATGGATTTTTCAAAGAGGAAGTTTATAGGTATGAAATTTATGAATCGTAAATGGTAGGTGAGATTAATATAATGAATGTCTAGTTTATAAAATATAATGAGCTTTATTGTTCTTTGATTAGCCATATTTTAAGCTTTTCACTCTTTTAAAACAAAATCACAAAAATTTCTTCCTTACAACATATTAAAAATGTAATTATGAATTGTTTAAAAGACAAGTTTCAATCGAAATGTAATGAGAAACTTTGTCAGTTCATATTTGTTTCAAAGATTCCTTTCCAGAAAAATGAAAAAATTATTATATTTTGATAGTTTTGACGCTTAGTACTATTGGCGATGAGGTTTCAAAGAAGAATCTGTTTAAAAACAGTAAATAACACAAATTTATCATCCTTGGATGAAACTTAACATCAAGCAATCTTTGAATGCATCAATTAGCTTCAGTTTTTTAAGAAAGATTGTCAGTACATGAGTTATAAGCGATAAATATTTTTCCCCAATATTTAAATATGGATGGATTCTATTAAAAGTTCTGAGAAGCAAAACTATTTAATAAGTTATATATTTTGCATTTTGTATTAAATTTTATTGATATGAATATATTTATTTTATTGCAATGAACATCATTGTATGCTTCCTTCTAACATCATGCTTTCTACTAAGAATTTCGTGATTAATATGCTTTCTTTCGTTTGTGGTGTTATTAAAACTAAAATATATTATGTAGAGTATATTTGATAAAACCGAAAATAAACTCGAAAACATAAAATAAGATGATTTTTATTAACAAATGTTTCATGTTTGAAAACAAAAACAGGGGTATTATTTTCAAATAGTTAGACGTATTTCGGAATTCCAAACAGCAGAAGCTTAATCCTGATTGCAACATTTATTTGTGGATATTTATTTCCAACACACGAACGACCATCACAGTTTAATCGATAAGAGAACTAAAATAGTCTGACGGAATTCATTATCTAGCAGAGAAGTTCAACAATATTCCATAAGCTTATTTCACGGGTTTAGAATTTCTACACAAACAGAAACAAACTTACAAAAACTAAAGCATCAAAGAAAAGTTAGAGAAGATTCAAAAGAATGGTAAAAAATATCTGTTAGTGTTTTCTATTCCGACCTTCCCACTTCATAAAGCATTTTTGTCAATAAGAAGGATGATGCCTTAGAAAAATGGGATAAGAGACATAAGGTTATACGAATTCTGTCCAAAAAGAAATAGAGATTTTGAAGGTAGATCTTTAACTCGTCAACCTACCAACCCAAACAACCAACGTTGTAATGAAGTTGTTTAGGGTTAACATTGCACCTGCACTTTTTTTCGAGAAGGTCGCTTCATTTCACACTGTTTTATTTTTAATAGAGCTAAACCTTACATTCCGTGTTTAGCGATTTTTTTAGATCTCGAAAATGGAAAAGCAAGGTTTGGTGAGAAATTTTGCATAAAATTGGCAAACTATGGTAAACATTGCAACAAGCTTAAGGAGAGGATTGCTTTACCAGTCTCATTGCTGTGAATGGCTCCAACGTTTCAAATCGGGGAGGACATCCACGAAAGACGATTCTAAGAAAGTCACACTTTCAGATCTACAGATTATCTTCACATCGAGGAAATACGTGATTCGATGCGTGAAAATGACTGTTTAAATGCCAAAACTACAGAAAAACTAGATATCAACTAAAGTTGATTTCACAGAAGTTTGATTAATAATCGGCTGGTGCGTCGAAAAATGTGTGTCTTGTATCTTGACAGATGAGCATAACATGAATCATGCCACACCTAGTTAGGATTTATTAGGTAACATAACTGTGGGTCAAAAATGACTTTAATGGCAATTTTAAAACTATTCCCTTTAGCTTGAAACCTTAAAAGAACTAATTTACCATCAGTTTCTATTTTGAAGATTTTTGATTTGCAATTCATAGTTAAAAACTGACCAACTTCAAAGACATTTCAGTAGGAAGTTGAGTGACGAGTTTCAAAGACAATTTCTGCAAAACACTCTCTGGAAAATGATATAATGATAAAGTTCTTCCTTCATAAAAGAAATTTTTAAAAATGAATTAATATTACTCATTAAATAATGTGCCATGAAACGCAGAAATTGGATTTATCTGTAGTTTTCTTCCAAATAATTTTTCTAACAAAAGTATTTAATCATTTATAATAGAACTAAAAGATTTGTGCCCGTCTAATACTGGCTTTTAGCTTGCCAACAATATCTCAGATCTGATTGTCACAAATTTGCAAGCGAAATTTGTTGAAGAAAATTTGATGCAGATTGCCCGAGTGCTCAAAGAATAAAAAAAGCATAAAAAAACAGAACTGATGAATCAATTGACAACTTTCGTTTTTTGTTTTTTCGGAGTAAAATAATGCTAAATCCACTAACAGAAAAAAATGCATCACCAAATATACAATAAAAAAATACTGAATTGATTAATGCAAATTTTAAGTAAAAGAAAACTTTCAGTGTAAGAACGGTTAAGGAAAAAATATTAAATATAAAAAAATCAATTTTTCCAAAATTAAGTACGAAAGAAAGTTAACCACATAAATTCTATTTAATATTAATGGAGTTGCTTGTCCGTCGATGAATCAACATAAACTAAAAAAAAGAGAATAGTGTTTACTCAAAGGAAAAAAGCAAACAAAAAATTCTGAATTCTGAAATTCTTCTCTATATTAATAAAAGAATCAAAACAGTGTTTCCATGTATATGCTAATTTGTAGACATAGACAGAAAGTCTGGATTTTCCCCTCTTTGGCACGAAACCAAACCACGTGATCGCGTTACTTCCATCTCTGTCTTTTTATATATATTAATATTTAAAAATGGATTAATTTTTTTCATTTTGTTCAAGTGGAAAAATTCATAACGTTCCACCATAAAGATCCTAGGTGCGAATAAAAAGCAGATCACTATATTGATTATTTCTAACTGATAACTCTTTATATTATTACTTTAATACCAAGTATTCTTCATCTAAGATGATTTGAGTCGTGTAGCTGCGAAAGTGGCCATCTCCGAAACAGAAAATTTTTCAGAAAAGTGGATTTTCTGTCGCATCTAGCCAAAATGAGATTTAAAAAAGGACTACATGGCATTCGATGCATTTGTTCAGTGTGATTGAGTATCCAATTTATGGTAATGAGGCATGAAGTAGGGGGGAGGAGTTATTTAAGTTTTTGTTCTCGAGAGCTGCAGCTCGTTTTGCATATGGACAGTTTTGCAACAATCTAAAACCTAAATAAATACGCCAAATTGTATAGAAAATAGGAGATATAATAATTTTCGCAAAATATTATTGAAATAATGAGATATATATTTTCCCCATAAAAAAATAGATTCATTTATACGAAGAAATCAAATTTTTATTGCTACATCTTCTCCAGGGTAGCCCGAAATATTGTGTGTGTCTTCCTGAGGATTTCCAACCCACCCTTCCTGTCCTTGAGCTTCTGATTGTAAAATGTTTCTGTAGAAAACCTATTTGTCGACACTCCCGATTCGGTACAAAATGCGTCATCAGTAATTTTGTACATCGTGGAGTTTTAGAGGATTCACGATTAGGCCTGGAATGACGACTCTAAGTTTATTGGTCGTATTTTTCCCTCTCTTCACAACTGATTCGCTCTCATCTGCCTCAGATCTATAAAAGGGATATCCTGGAACCAATATTTTATTGTTTGTTTAGTTATAAAAAAACTCTTTGTCGAAACGAATTTGAAATACCATCTTCAAGGTTATTTTAAGAAAATGCTGCTGATTGTGTTTCAATCATAATTGATATAATCTCTCCCTAGCTTGAAAACTGTCCCACTTTCTGAAAGAATTTCTTCATGGTGACTTGGCTCAAGGTCAGACACAATTTCCTTCATTTCTTCTCAATTCGTATAAGTACGCCGTCGAGGGGAAATAAAAAAATCCTCTTGAATGGGAACTTTATCTTCTTAGGCTGTTCAAATTATTGTTACTTGACAGTAGCGTTTGGTTTCATAATATAAAAAATTTTAACATTCAAAATACCTTTACAATATAGATTATATTTACAATAATTTCCAAACATTTAATATCATCACCGTAATTCTGTCGGTTTAAAATAATCGTTGAAAGTTTATTAAAAGCATCTGCATCCGTCGACAGCAGATATCTTTATCATCTCTTGTGTATTCAGAGATCATCGTGTTGCACTAGAGCAAACTATTGTGACTCGCGCTGTGGCTGCTTGTCTCTTATACTATGAACCATTTTCAGCATCATTTTGTAGATTGAAAGTTCATCAAATAATGAATTCCTCCGACAATGCCCATCAGTTATTTATTTTCTCTTTTATTTTTGTTCGATCTGTTGAACTCGATAGGCTTAAAAATAAAACATATGGTAAATTTTTAACTACAATAATTTCGTAATTTGTAAAGCAATATGATAATTAATCATAAGCAAAGATGAATTTTCCGAGTTAAATTTCGTACACATTGTCTAAAAACAGACATCATTTTGAAAAAAAATATAGAGATTCCTGCTAGCGGTGAATGGCACATGAAACACTGGAGTTGACTGTGAATGTTAAAACATTTCAGACACAATTTCTATATAAGATAGTTTTGTAGAATAACTTTTTAATGAAATGCAAGAAAAACAGAAAAGTGAAATGATTACGAAATAAATGTGTACAGAGATGTCTACTCAACGTGAAAAAGCATTTGTCCCTCCCAAAAATATCTTTTTTTTATTTCCGATTATAAAATCTCACGTTTTCAATCAGTTGAAATCGAATGGTCTTATTTCTTAAACTCTATGGAAATTTAACTGCCTTCGACGGCCATAAAACTCTCTTCAGTGGTCTCTGAAGTCTAATTAAAGTTACCTAAATACGATTCTGGATAAGGATAAAACCCTGCAACTCACTTGCGATGATAGTAAATTAGCATGGATCGGTCGAGCAAATCATGAAGGTCATTTCGTAATCCGTCCAACCCGGCCAATTAAAGCACTAGCTAATAGCAGAAATAAAGCCGGAATATTCTCTTCATAGGTTGCGAAATTCGTCGTCATAAATAGATAGTAAAATAGTAACAGATAATGAAAAAATAGAAAGGGTAATTTACCCTAAAATGAAAGAATTTAGAATGAAAAATTATACACTAACACTAACAAAATATCATCGTTATATGGAAAGTACTAAAATTAAATCTATGAAATACATCAATATATTGCACTAATATATTGATATATTCATTATACCATTGACATTAAATATACCAATGCAGAATTCTGAAAAATTATCATTGTCTTTTACCAAATTATTATTTCTAATTATATAATTTGTTACTAAATTCTTGGAGACTAAAATGCTGAGACTACTATCCCAAAAAGGACATTTATTAATTTGAAAATTAAATGTTCTTTTATCAAAGATATCTGTTACAATTTTACTATCCATAATTTTTATCTAAATCTAGAAATTCTGCATCTTATTTATTGTCATTAGTTTTAAATAGTCAGGATAGAAGTTAATTTGTGGCTTTAGGTATATTTCTTTATTAAATAATATCAAATCATCTATATAACGAAACAATATACTAGAGATATTATTAGTTAAGTTTTTCTCATGGTAGTGTAGGTATATATTTGCTAAATTATTGCTAGCTGGACCTCCTTGAGGTAATTCTTTAATTTCATGGTAAATCTTATTATCAAAAATAATATAATTTACTTTTAGTGCAAGATTAATAAGAGTATTATATATATAGTACAGTTATTAATGCTAATATCTTTTTAAGACCAAAATCTTTATGTATTTTTACTAGGGTATTAATCAAATATTCAATATCTAGACTATTAAATAAACCCTGGAAGTCAAACGTTTGTACACTAGATATGCCTACAACTTTGATTACATTTACAATCTCTACACTATTATTGACAAAAATTGCATCTCTTGCTTATTCAAATTCTCTATGATTGTCTGTATGTATTTTTGTAAGAGTTTGCCAGATTTTCTATTATAAGTATTGCAGCCATTGGTAACACTTTTAAATTTAAAAGGACTCTTGTGAACTCTTGGAGTTTGAAAGATGTGTATTTAAAAGAATTACAACTGACAATATTTTTCTTCTCTTTCCAAGACTGTAGGTATGCATAAAAAATACACGGACACACAGAGGGTCTTCTTTATATACAGGGTGGTTATAATTAAAGTTGCACTTTCAAAAGGCTGTAAAAAAGAACCACTGGTCAGAATGACCTGATATTTCATCTGAGTAAACGTGAAGCAATGGGAATTTGTTTCGCGAAAGAAAAAAGTTCAAAATTTGACCGATAGATGGCGCTGTACTCGTGATAAGATGCTAAAATCGATTGCTTTAAAAGATATGCTAATTTTAAGATGCTAATTAAAAGACGTGACATGCGCACCGCACATTACACTTGTGATAAAAAGGCAAGGAACATGCAGTTCCTGTTATTCTGCGTCTGAGAAGGTAGTCATGACTCTATCATTGATGGATTGGGCTCTGCTTGTGAAGTTTATTTACATGAATGTTGGCTGTGCGGATAGCGGCTCTGGTCCGATGACTGCATTCGGTCTGAAGACGATGATTGATAAATTCGAAGAGTAGGTTCATTTGATTTGAAATGTGACAGAGGGAGGAAAGCAATTGCTTCGACGTCAGTGGAGGATTTGGCTACAGCATTGAAGGAAGCGTCAAGCAGTGCTTTGGGAACATGCAGTGCACGGGGAATTTCCCGAACTTTAGACATGCCTGTCAGCACGGTTGGTAAAATTTTACGAAACATCCTGCAATTAGCATGATCAGGAATTTTTTTCCTGCTGACCCGCCAAAACCAGAAGCTTTCGCGCTGAAATTTCTTGCTTGAATGGAAGTGGACAATGCATGGCATGGAACATTTTGTAGTCAGACGAAGCCCATTTCCATCTCCAAGGTTCTATCAATACTCAAAGTTGCAGAATATTGGCAAGAGAGAATCCTTTCCAAATGTAACCATTCGTCTCTTCATTTTCAAAAGGTTACTGTGTGGTGCGGGTTTACGGCAGCATTTACCGTTGGCCCTTTCTTTTTCGAGGAGATTGGTCCTTCGGGTCCTGTAACCTGTACAATCAAAGGGACACGTTATGAATATATTTTGCAAAACCAGCTCATTTCAGCACTGCAACAGCGCAGATGTGTGGACCGCACAATTTTTATTCAATATGGCGTTCCTCCGCAAATTGCAACACTATTGAAGCACCTATTGAATCTGCATTTTGTAAAGGACAGAATCATCAGTCGCCATTTCCCAACAGCCTGGCCGCCACGATCACCTGACCTGAACCCTTGCGACTTCTGGTTGTGGGGTTACATAAAAGATGTTGTGTACGGGGATCCGGTTGCGAACTTAACTGAGTTGAAAAACCGCATTACGCAACACATTCACAATATCACCACTGAAACACTCCGATCTGTTGTGGAACATGCTGTTTTGAGCTTTCAGCTCATAGGAGAAAACGGTGGACATCATATTGAACATTTCTTAAGCAAGTCGAAGCCGACTTCCTGTTCTTGGTGGTTTCATCAGTTTTTGCTTTTTCTACGGTTTTTGGCATAGGGACAATTAAAAACCCATTTCATTTTTGCTTTTTCTACGGTTTTTGGACCAGCGACAATTAAAAACCGACTTTTTTTCTATCCGTTGTGGCATCACCTTGTCGTGGTGGATGCGCTTTGAACAAAGAGTGCCACAACAACATGTCACATGCATCTTAAAATTAGCATATCTTTTAAAGCAATAGTTTTTTAGTATTTTATCACGAGTACAGCGCCATCTATCGGTAAACTTTTCAACTATTTTTTTCTTTCTCAAAACAAATTTCCAGTGCTTCACGTATACTCAGATGAAATATCAGGTCATTCTGACCAGTGGTTCTTTTCTTACAGACTTCTGAATGTGCAACTTTAATTATAATCATCCTGTATATGAGGTGACAGATGAAAACTGAAATAAATATTATAGTTATTAGTAAATTGCTGCTTTCTTATTATTAGGGGAGACCGGGGCAGGTTTACACACTTTTTAAACTTTTATTTTTCTATTTTAAGGCTTTAAAGTATTTCTCTCATTTTCATTACCAATTATTTTAAGGCATCTAGTTTATATTTTTAAGTACTTTATATTATTATATGTTTGTAATTATACCATTTTCTTTACCATGATGTCACCTGTGTAAACTTGCCCCGGTCATGGGGCAAGTTTACACAATGCTTGGGGCACGTTTACACACCACCAAAAGTGTTTAAATAGAAGGCTTACAGTGATTAAAATACAACAAATTGAATACAAAGAAACATAGTTTATTTCAAAAAGTGCATAATAAATTATAAACAATTACGGTGAATCCTAATAGTTTTCAAAATCACTCTCACAATTTATACAAACAAAATATTTTGAATTGCCATTCGTAATACAGTCCTCATGAGCCCACCTCTTACACTCGGTGCATTGTACCCACTGTTCGCCAAAACTTGATCTTCGTATGGATTTAAACAGTAAATACACAGACAATTTTCATCGTCATGCTCTTCATCAGAATCAGAAGTTTTCTTGGTTCTTTTGTGTCTTTTTAAGCTCAGTATTTCACAAACTTTCTTTCAGAACAAGGATTTTCTTATTTTTAAATTTTTTATCCATACTGTTTTTTTCATTATTATAACGTGTTCTAGAGGAGTTTACTGACCGAGACATAGTATGATGGGTTGATGCTAATTTCCTCTTGATTGATTTCTCCTTCTCTATTTGTAAAGCATTTTTTACAGGTGTATCTGTAAGAATTGATATTTGCCTTTTTTTTCTACCTCTGTTACTTCTTTTCCTTGGCCCTGCTTTTTTAAATGGCCTCACATCTTCAGGTGTTGGGAATGACTTTGAAATGTACCACTTCTAACAAAAAAAAAGTCAGCCAGTTCGAACAAAAATATGGCGATGGGGCACTTTTACACACTGTGTAAACCTGCCCCATGCGCTGTGTGTAAACTTGCCCCATCGCCATTTTTTGTTATAACTCAGCATATAAGCTTTATTCATGATAAAAATAATCAACTAAATAGCTTAAAATAACCACAAAAGAACAGCCTAAGAGGATAATCAATAATAAGTTTTAATATTCTAATAGTACGAGCTCTATTAAGGACAATAAGTAAGGGTAAAAATTTACTCTACAGGTAAAAAATCAGAAAAAGTTGTCCACTTCACGGTTCACTTTCAAGACTGACTCCAAACTGGCGTGAATATTAATGGAGGCCGATACACTTGTTCTGAAATGTCTCGACCCATGGTATGTGGAATATAATCCTTGTGTAAACTTGCCCCTGTGCCAAACTTGGCCCGGTCTCCCCTATCATTAATTATTCCTTTCAAATCGTTGTCGCATGTTTCGCTTTATTGTGGACAATTGCGATCTCGACACCATGAAGGCTTATTCTTTTAGTTCTGATAATGATTTCGCAATGTAGGCTAAAATTGCAATTAAGACTTTTTAATGAACTAGCAAAAACCTTAACACTGGCTTTCGGGCTTTGAAATTAAAAGCCATATTATAATTTAGTTTAATTGACATGAAATATGTAAATAATGAGTACGGTGAAGCAATTCCTAGTTGTTTTTTATTTTGTTTTTAACGTAACAACACAATTTGAAAACACTTCCAGAACTTCTGGAGTATCTACCCATTAATGCCGAAGTCGCCTTTTTTCAATAATAATTTGTTTACTAATATTACATGTCGTGAAATTAACCGGAAAATTACTGAAAAAAATCCTGCCTCAAAAATTTGAGTTTTAATGTCCTCCTAAATCTAGCGTCTCTATTTAGGTACAGTCCTTGACTTTCATTTTTTGAATAATAGATGGAAAAAATACTTTCAAAAATCCTATTTCGTTTTAAGTATGGTTTATGGATAAAAAACAGTCTGTTACCAACTGACAACACTGGGCTTTATTTCAGAAAAACATTTCTTTGATAAAATTCTGTAATATTAAACACTGATGAATTTTAATAGCTAATAATACGGATAAGGAATTTCCCACAATATTGTGGAATAAAATAATGGTATTCGCAAGAGTACAAACAAATAAAAAAAAGATGCAGCCTCATGGGAAAAACATCAAATTATTTTTTTCTCAGGCTACCATCTATATGTTGTAAATTTATTTAATATAATTTTCAATATGTATCCTTTTGGCAACAACAGGATTAGAGTTTCAGTCTTATTCTCAAGATTATTGACAAGAAAATTGGGTATGTTGCTTAAAGTCAACACTGGGCATTTAAGAGTTAATGTCAAAAAAATCTATCAAAATCTAAAATTATGCGAAATTCCAAAAATAAATATATTCTTACAATTACATTTAGAGATATATTTGTTAAATGAAAGATTACTAATTGATAAATAGTTTTACAGAGTTACCCTTTTCTACGTCACATTGCAAAAAACAGCTTTCGAGCCTGACTTGAAAATAAAAAGGCTATGTTTTTAACCGAGCGCTTGATATGTGCTGCTATCGATGGAGTATAAAAGAAAATAACACTTATAAATACTTTTTATAAAATTTAGGTTGAAAAAAATAATTATCGTAAGTTTATGCTTCATGTTTAGAAGCGTCCCTAATAAGGGAGGCTAGGCAATAATGGGTTAATACTGGAATAATTGTTTCATCGACCATAAGTCTTTCCATATCATACACTTGGAAGTAGATGGAAGCAAACTGTGTACATTTACATAACTGTGTACATTTATATATTACATAATTTTAAAGAATTCCAAAGATTTTGTGAAAATATAATTGTAAAAGATAAGAAAAGAACTGAAAAATTATGGTCTATATCAGTGTATTTATGTAATTCTTTGCGATTATGAGTGATACATTTCACATACACACCGACAAACAGGCACGCAGTCTACGCTTTGATGGATTCAGTCCAAAATTAGACACAGATCTGCAATTTTGGTGTAAAGATCCTATGCTATAATTAATTCATTTAGCTTGTTGCGTTTCTTGGAAATCGCATGCACGCAAATGCACTGACCGACAAGTTGCCAACCTACTGATTAACTTGATCCCAAAATTGATACATACGCAGTTACGGTGCTATAACCAGATATGATATTTCAACAATCTTACTTCTTGAGTTTTTGAGTTATCGACAGATTTCTCGTTCTTGGATTTCATTCATAATTCGAGAAAAACTATAGTTTTCTTATAAAAACCACATACTGAATTGTTTACCACACAAGTAAACTCATCCGTTTATGAGTTATCAGATAAATTTTAAGTTCACAGACAGACAAAGAGAGAGATATAGTTCCGAAAATAACTTTTTTGAACTTGGAAAGGTTTTAAAAATAGAGTTTCCTCAAAACGTTTTAAGATTTTGGCGTTCACAACACTTTCTCTTTGTAAATTTCATTTATAGAAAAGATAAAAGGCGTTGGAGTCTTTCGAATTTTAAATTCAATTAAAATTTTCAAGCCGTCCCTCATATTTCTTTATAATTTCTCTTACTTCAATTGGTTAACTTCGTCTTTCTAAAAATTATTCATTGAAAATTGGAATTCATGCATTCGATATTAAAATTTTTGATTTTCAAATTTATTCATATGTAAAAGAAACTACTATATAAATGATTTCAACAATAAGAAAAATTCTTTATAGTTAAATTTAAAATTGTTGTCTCGAAAAGAAAACTCAAATCATACTATTTTCTTAAACCACTAAATTTCGAAGTATATTAAACTTTGTTTTGAACATAAAAAAACCAAAGCTATTTAAAATATTGAATTAAAAAATTTAAGCAAAATGCCCGCATGTATCTAGTTATGATAAGTAGCTGTGAAAAGAACGCCAGGTTATCTTATAAAATATATTCTTGTATAAAAAACATTTTGAAAATATATTTCACATTTTATTAAATTTTATTTAAATTATTTAAATATTAAACAAGTGAATGATCCCATAACAGCTTTAAAACTCTTAATAATTATAATTATAAATTTTAGAAGAACAAGAATTTATGATATTTTCAACATTGTGTAAAAGCAAACTGTTTGATTTTTTTTCAAATACGACATATAAGCTTTTATAATGTGCATAAAGTCGTTCATTAAATGCGAATTTGGACAATTCACTAAATGAATTGTTTTTAGAAGAACGTGGAGACGTGATAATAGATATCGTCAATCAAAGAGACTTTTCAGGGATCTACGCAACCGGCGAAAAATAAATGAAATAAAGGGATCGACTACAGCACCGAAAAGTCCATTCTAGAATTACACAATGACCTGAATATGTCTTTGTGAATCCCAAAGAAAGTTCAAGATGAAAGGACATGTAATAGTCTTAGCAAAAGACAGGCATCGAGTTACGCG
>BGPR01009702.1:28234-44324 GCA_013235015.1 Araneus ventricosus
CCAGTGACAGAGGATAATACGATGGAACGACACAAAAATACAACATATGCTTTAAAAATACACAACCGTAAATGAAAATGAAGAGACAAGAGAGAAAAAAAATTAAGTTATGTAAGTAGTCCGTTTTTTTGGGAAATGTACACGTCTTCCTGATCTTGTGACATATGCTGGAGGTTCGTCGTTTTTGGATGTATGAACATCAGTACTTTTTAAGTTTTTGACCACTGGACGTGGAGATAACACAGTTTCCGGGAGAAGATGTGCCGGTTTGACACGGTCCAGGGAAACTGTAGTTTTTCGACCATTAATGTCAACGATGATTGTTTTATCTGTTCTGCACAACACTTTATGAGGACCAGTATAAGGTTGACGTAATGGCGGCTGCACACGATCTACTCTTAAGAAGATATGAGATGAAGATTTCAGTGAAGGATGGATGTAGAATCGATCGGTGCAGTGAGCGGATGTTGCGACAGGATTTAGCTGTTGCATTCTATAACGAAGATCAGTTATGAATTCAATATGACAAGGAGGAATGTCTGATGCATCGATCATGTCACAAGGAAGAAGTTGGGTTGTACACAAGTTCCGAACAAGAAGATTTCAAATCTTCTTTCACGGCTGTTCGGATGCCTAGAAGGATTATTGGGATTAACTCTGACCATTTCTCATTTTCATGAGCTTTAATTGCCGATTTTAAATGTCGATGAAAACGTTCGACAATTCCGTTTTAAATCGGATGGTACGGAGTTGTTTTGATCTTTTGAGTTCCCAGCATGCGAGTAAATTCAACAAACATTGATGAACGCAACTGGGATCCTTGATCAGAAGTTACTACAGATGGGCATCCAAAGCGAGAGATCCATGTATCGGAAATTGCACGGCATATAGTTTTTGCTCGCATATCTGGGATAGGTATTGCTTCTGGCCATCTGGAGAAACGATCAATTATCGTGAGAAGATAATTTTGACCTTCAGAGGGTGGCAAGGGACCTACAATATCGATGTGGATGTGTGTGAATCAGGCATCGGGAAGAGAGAATGTGCCTAGAGGCGTTTTAGTGTGCCTCTGGATTTTCGATCTCTGACATGATTCACAACACCGGACCCAGTGTTTTATTTGGTATTTCATATCTGGCCATACGCATCCAGTTGAGGTATCGCAAAGCAAATTGCAGTTGGAAGTCTGGCAGGGTTTGAGTTCTAATTGTAGAGAGGATGCATCATTGTGGAGGAATTTTTGAATAACTGAATCATCCTTCTGTTCTCTTGCAAATTCTTTAAAATTTAAAATTGGAGATTTAGTAATAGAATCAACTTCGATTCTAGAAAGTGCATCAGCAACTATGTTCTGAGAACCTTTCACATGCCGAATGTCGGTCGAATATTGAGAAATTAAATCTAAGTGGCGTAATTGTCGAGGGGAACATTTATTTGGGTTTTGCTTAAAAGCGTAAATTAGCGGTTTTTGGTCAGTATATATTGAAAAATTTCTGCCCTCTAACATATGTTTGAATTTTCTTATAGCCGAATAAATTGAAAATAATTCCCTATCGTTGGTTGACCATTTCCGCTGACTTTTGTTCAGTTTCATGGAGAAAAAGGCTATCGGTTCCCATTTCCCTTGCGATAATTAAGATAAAGTGCCTCCTATAGCAACATCTGAGGCGTCCACCCATAGGCTCAATTGAGCTCCTGGAATAGGATGTCTCAAAAGAGTGGCTTCGGCAATCGCGTTTTTAGCGGCAATAAAAGCTTGTTCTGCGTTTTCATTCTATTTGAGTTGTTCGAATGATTTGCGAACACTGGAATGAGATTTCTTTTTGTTAGTATGCCCTTCCAAACACTGTACTATGGGAGCAAGTATATGTGCTGCTTTAGGTATGAAACATCTATAAAAGTTAAACATTCCCAAAAATCTACGCAACTGAGTTAAAGTGTCCGGTTTAGGAAAATCTAGTATGCATTTGACTTTATCAAGTAGAGGCTTAATTCCATTTTCTGACAGATTGAAACCTAAAAAGTCTATTGTCAATGCACCAAATATGCATTTCGAAACATTTATGCACAGGCCGTATTCATCTAATCTTGCAAATAAGGTTTTTAAATGTTGGAAATGCTGTTCAGGGTTTTCAGAAGCAATCAGAATATCATCGACAAAGGCGTAAACACCTGGTAAACCTCGAGTGACTTCATCTATAAAACGTTGAAATGTCGCAGATGCGTTACACAGTCCGAATTGCATTCTGGTACTCTCGAACAAACCAAAAGTAGTACATATTGCCGTTTTGTGGATATCTTCTGGGTGAATGGGAATTTGATGATAAGCTTTTATTAGATCGATTCGACTGAAAATTTTTGATCCATGTAATTCGGCAGTAAAATCAGCGATACAAGGAATGGGGTATTTATCTTTTAATGTTTGAGAATTTTAAGTTCTATAATCCTCAACAGGCCTCCAATCTAAAGTAACTTTCTTGGGAACCATGTGGAGTGGGGAAGCATAATTGCTTTTCGAAGGTCGTAAATGTCCTAGATGCATCATATTTCGAAATTCTGATTTCGCTATTTTAAGGCGATCTGGAGCTAGCCGTCGAGGTATTGCCACCACAGGAGGACCTTTTGTTACAATATGGTGAACAGTAGTATGTTTTACCGGTTGATTTGGATTAGGCAATTTAGTAATAGAAGGAAAGTCTTTTAACAGTTTATGATAAATCGTATCTTCAGAAATAGAAATCTGAACCGAATGGAGATCAGCATACTTTAAATGGCCTACTGATTGTAATTTTGTTTTTGTATCTCTAAGGCATTTGTTGCGGAGATCTGGTACCAATTCAAAATAATGGAGGAAATCCGCTCCAAGAATAGGTATACTTACGTCGGTAATCAGAAAAGTCCATAAAAAGTCTCTTCTTAAATTGAAATTCAAGGATAATGTTTTCTGTCCATATACGTTAATAGTAGAAGAATTTCCAGCGAAAAGGGTTTGTTGCGAAGAGTTTCTTTTTTGATAGGCATTAGCAGGGATTAAAGACACGTCAGAACCGGTGTCGACCAGAAAGGAGATATTTGATATCCGGTCTCGAATGAACAGGCGACGTGATGTCTGCGGCAAAGAACATGTCGCGTCTATTCTTCGCCGTTTTCGTTTCCCTGCAAATTACAAGGCGAAACGCATTTTTCAGGTTTGCAGTTTTTCTGAAACGACGATGATACCAGCAAACAGACGAATTTCGATTTTGACTATTCCCTCTCGATCTTTGGTTACTTCTGTTTCTGCGGAAAGGAGAACGACTACGAGAAAACTCGAGCTTATCAATTCAGGCATTCAATTTTTTTTATTTCGCAAAGTAGTTTTTCCTCCATGGAATTCGAATTGTTCTTATTTACAGCATGAATTTCCATAGGAACAGGTGTAACTTCAAAAATCCTATCTGAAATTTCAGCTGCTTTATCTAATGTGAGGTCTGTAACAGCTGCTAAGATAATTTGTACTGATGTTGGCAAACGCTGTAAAAACAATTCTAACATAAATGTTTCTGGGACCTTCAAAGTTTCTGCAGGACGTTCCATATTTCTTAACAACTCAGAAGGCTTTTTAGTACCAAACTCTTCACCCGATAGAAGCTGACGAATCTCCTGTTGTGAAGATTCACCTGACCTATTTATAAGTTCCGTTTTCAAATGAGTATAAGGATCTGTGGCATCTGGATTCATCAAAATATCGCGCACAAACGACACAACCTCTGGAGGTAAATGGGAAACAACATAGTTAAATTTAGTCACAGATTCTGTAATAGGTTTTGGAACAGCTAATTTAAACGTGCTTTCGCACATAATAAACCAGAGAGCAGGATCCGATCTATTGTAGACAGGTATTTGAGCTGCACCTACCTCAGACATTGTGCAAGAAATCCTTTAAATTCAGGAGAGCAGACAGACAGTGCGACGAATTCACAAAAAGAATTAATCCGAAAACGAAAGCATATCCAGAAACGGAAACGTTTAGATGCGTACGAATTCTTCACGAACAACAGCATCATTATAGTCGAAAATATCACGTCCGGGTCACCACTGCAGTGTTTTTGAGCGTGTAATATAATTAAATAAGTAATTCCTTGATCAGAAGGTAAACATCCATCTTTATTCGTCGCTCACTTCGTTCTACTTATCTACAAAACTGTTGCCAGACACTACAAAGTCAATCGATATAAAAATAGATTTTCGATCTGTTGCCAGATACTACAGTAGCGACATGAAATTTACACACGACATTCTAGATCATATTTCTAGATCAAAGGTACTATTTTCAACTTTCAGAGTTAATTAATTCTTAAGATATTTAATTAAATAACGAAAATTAGTCGCTTTTAAGCCTAACGCTTAGACGCTTTTTGCCAATAACTTCTGAAATATTTAATAGACAACAATTATTTTTATGCCATTTTAAAGACCAGAAAATGATCTTTTTAATGCTATTAATTCCATTGCGATGAAATATTTTCTCTGATTGTTATTAAGGTTTAAAATAAATCCAAGCCAAATTACTGTTTCGAGCGCGGGCTTTTGCCAGTGTTAAAGTTAATATCAGAAAATATTGCTTTATTTGACCATAAACAACAAAGTAGACTTTACACTTCCGGTTTCCTGTTGTCGTAGCATTTGCAGATTTTAATACGGTTACGCAGTGATCCAATGACGTTAGTGAATTATTCTCTCGATGTTTTGTTTAATTTTTACAGTGAGATATTACAGAATATCCATCTGGAGATAGGGTAATGGGCATTAACAAGGAACATCATATTCTGTAGAGCTCTTCAACATCTTAGAATTGTCAGGGGCACCTTCCGACAAGCCGAGATTGAATGTCAGTGTGCCAGTACTACTAATACGTAACCTCGATATACCGAGACTGCGCAATGGCAGACGGTTACAAATTACACACCTAGGTCCAAACGTCATGAAAGCTACTGTTGTGACTGATATAGGGAGAAGAGAGAGAGTGTTTTAATTCCAAGCCTTCCGATAATACCGTAAGATTTATCATCTCAGTTGAAAAGGTAACAAATCTGTTAGGAAATTCTGCATTTTAAGCTAAGAAGCTTGCACCTTTTCTAAATTGTCTCTCGTAACTTTATTCTAAGATTTGAAGCATTCTTTCATTAAACTAGTCACTTCACTTGACATCCATATTAGCAGCTATTTAATCGGAATCGTATGACGTTGTCTATCCGATTCCCGCAGCTGATATGTAGATCTGATTATTAGCTGAGTATATATACTTGTCTCTACTATGTCATGTAAGAAGGAGAGAGAAGGAAAGGAGGTACGATCCTCTTAGCATTCTCTCCTCGGAGACTGACTTCAGTGCCATGTAAGCTGTTGCTTTACGTATAAGATGTGATATGTAAATATGTTCTTAAATGTGGTCGCCTAATAAATGTCTCTTTTAACGTATACGATTCGTCATTTCTAAAAAGCTTTATCTCATAGAAATTCCACTGCATGCAATAAGCCAGGACGCTTTTTGTTCATTATCCAGCAGCTCTTCATAACTAGTGTTACTCAAGCTGCCTGTCTCTACTTTACGGACTAACAAGTGATATTGGCAAACTCGCTTCCTGTGCCTAACAAAATCCCTTTAAAAATATCATTTGCCAGGCTCAGGGCCAGACACTGAAAGCGGCAGGCGTACATTTGGAAAAAAACCATATTTTTCGCATGGGCAACTATATGTGGCGTATTCACGTGTGTCCAGCCCACACAACCTCCACATCCGTGCAAATAACGTGGTATACAAAAGTATATTAGCATAGATAAACAATTTACATAACTATAGCAGCATACATATACAGTACACTCCTGTCAGCCGTCCAATTAAGTATTATGAACTTTCAGAACTTTTACTTTCCCCTTTCAAAATGCAACAAATCATTTATATTCGTGAATTGAAAAAAAGAATAATTCAAATTCTTCGCGCACGAAGTCGCGGGTAGCAGCTAGTTCGTAATAAAAATCATTTTGAGGTAAGAACACATTGGATATTTAGTGTTGTTAAGTAGCTGACAGCAGGGTGACGATAATAGAGACAAGAATAATAGATCTTAACTAATGAAATGCTTGATTCAATTAATTCAAGCTGACCTTAAAGACATTTCTGAGGATCATACCTTTTCGATTTCTTCAGACTATGTGAAGCCGAGAGTAGTCATAATTAAAATGCAAGGATTTTGAAAAAAATGCTATCAATAATAAATGATTTTTTCATAATATGATTTGTGCATAGTTGTACGTTAACTGAAAAATAAACTTCACGAAGAATTTCATGGATATTTTCTTAAATATTTTGTATTCTTCCAATTCATGGATATATTTTTTAAGATTTTGCATCCTTCCTCGCCAATTCATGGATATATGTTTAAAGATTTTGTATCCTTCCTCGCCAATTCATGGATATATTTTTAAAGATTTTGTATCCTTCCTCGCCAAAAATGATATAAAAATGCATTTAGTGAATACTGTAATTTTGAAATTAAATTTATCTATTACTTAAAAATTAAAGTACTCACACATTATTTGTTTCAAGGTTGAAGTTCTCAGGTCCTCGATAACCGATAAAGGGAATCCTCATGCAAAAATAATTATGAAGTTAATTAGAATTATTCTTGTCATGAAGATAATATAGAAGTATAAGAAGGTTTAGTTCAGAGCTTCAAGACAGATGTGTTATCTACATATTAGGAAACAAGCGAAACACGACACATCGTTAAATGCTGCCAGTCTCAGTACAGGTGGTCATAAATTATTGACCTCATTTCAAACGTTAATTAAAATAAACCCTATAATGTAGCAACTTCGGTTTTTTCTAATGAGAGAGTAGCTGAGAGAGTTTTTTTCATAAACAGGCAATGCGCCATTATGGCGCACTAAATCTGCTGTAGCAAAAGATTCCCAACGCATTTTTCAAAATGGCTATCGCGCAGCATAAGGCATGTCTAGCACGTCTCTGGTTTCACGAAAGCAAATCAATTGTAATAGTTCAAAAACGTTTTCAGTTAGAGTATCGAAATTATCGGTCTCTAAGTAAGATCTCCATCAAGCGTTGGCATGAGCAATTTAAGGTAGCAGGAAATGTACATCATAGGAAAGGTGCTGGACGATCATTGGTCTCAGACGAAGTTGTTAAACGAGTGATAGAGACTTTCACTTCTTAATTGCTCATACCAACACTTAATGGAGTTCTTACTTGAAGATCGTCCTCTCTAACTTGATAATCCTGAACATCCTCTGTAACTTGATAATTGTAATTCTTCACACTTGGCATAAGACCAATTTGATATTTAGAACCAAATTCACGACCGTCATTCAAACAGACATTGGTGTAGTTTAACCTTCTTGGCCGAGGTAACGTCGAATTCACGTTTTCGTTATCTCATGCAATTAAGCTGCGGATGATATAGCGTTTCTTGTAAATTACAGTCCTAAATTATTTTTATTTATTCGCAGGTGTTGCATATAAATAATACATGCTATCACTGATCTTCACCATATACTTTTAACCATCAATTGCTTGACCGTCTACGTTCGGAACAAAACTTTTGAAAAATTGTATATTTTAGTAAATTTTATTTTTTTATTTGCATTATCAATTATAAACATAAAAAAGTTTCTTATAAATATAATATTTTTTGAGAAATATGGGAATTTGTAATATATTTTAATGAAATTTAACCAACACGGTTAACACTCTACACCAAATTGTAACGCAGCAATTTTAATTTTCTTTGCTCACAAGTCATAGAGGACAACGATCTATGAAATGAACTAAAATCTAACAAAAAAATTGAAATGAAAGTAAATTAGAGGTAGAAAAACGTGTAAATATGCATTTTTTCTTTAATTCACAACTTATCTTTTCTAAAAACACCTGTAAATTAGAAAGTATTTCACGAACAAATATTTTATTTCATTTCATTGCTTATGCTATTTTAAACATGTGCTGAAATTTTCAAGTGAATATATCTATTAGATTTTGAGATATCATGTTAATGGTGAGGAAAAATTTCTGTGGTCAAAAGAGTTTAAAATGCACCAGGATGATAGGTGAAACCTTCCTTTGACTCATTTTGCAAGCATTTCTTCTTGCGTTGGGCAGAAAATTTTTTAAGCTGTGTTTTTGCTGTTTTCAAAGAATGCTTTTTCGAGTCGTGAATTCGCTCCTTTTCAATTAATGTCAATCCACCTAACATATGACTTCCAATCCTCAAATTTAAATAGTTTAAAACTAATAACACACCATTTGTACCATCATTAAACTGAAGTGCAGACATAAATGCTCCTAGCTGCATTGTCTGCAATTCTGCAAAATGCAGTTTTGGAACAAAATTCCATAACATACCGTTGAAACTTTAGTTTGCAACTTGAGTTTTACCATGCAGACACTTGCACAGTAACTGTTGATCGCAAAGTTTCATATATACAGGTTTTACTGTATTTATTATGTGCTGCGGAAGTCCTGTCGGCTTATCCTTGAATGGCTTGTCCAAAGCACTCGTTAGTTGAAATTTACACCAACTATGGACACCTTCTAGACATTCACGATGTATAGGATATTTCATGCTGGAACAACAGTGATAAAAGACTGCAATAACAGCCCTTTGCATGTCTTGCAATTTACCTTTGCTGCTACGAAATGCTATTCCGTAGTAATTTTGTAATTTATCAATGAAGCGATCAGTCAGTTTTCCTTTTCCGTTTATACCTTTTGTACATTTTTTTAGTTTTCGAAGGCGAGTTCCAACCCTTTTTTGGATGTGCTCAATACATTCTAATTTTTTTCAAGGAATTTTCACCATAAATGTCATTCAGAGCATCATTGGCGTTTGAATCTCCATCTCCATAATATTCAGTATAGCACAAGTTCCTGACAAATTTTGAACGCTCAAAAATGCGATATGCTCCGACAGTCTCCATTCTTGCAGCTGAACCCTTGTGGTTTCGACAAGTATGTGGTTTCTCGGTAGTTTTTGGATTTCGAAGCAAACTTTTGCAGATCCTGCAGAATTGTGTCATTGCTTCAATGTCCAGTACCTCGTCGGTGCCAATCGAGATGCAGCTTACAAGGGCATTCAATGAGGAGTAACTCCTCTTTTGCCAAGTGCTATCCACAGACACTCCAGAATTCACAACATCACGCTTTGTCTTTCTTATTTGTTCAGCTGCATTATCCATACTTTTTTGAGCAGCTTTAGATGCAGCTTGCAGAATAGTCAATTCTACCCTTCTGTAAGTTTCCTTAGAAAGGAAAGGCATATCCAACATAGATATAAGCTTTCTACCTGCTCTGTATCCTTTACGAATGAGTCGTAAACCATAAACAAAAAAATGTTTATATCATTCCTATTGTCCACTTTTCTGGATGATGCAAATCCTTTTGAAAACAGCAGTTCCTGCATTTTAAAAAAACATTAGAACACATGCCGAAACCAGAATCTTCTGCCAAGGAGAGTTTCTTTTCCATACAACCTGGATAACATAACAATGCAAACACTGACATTAAAATTGCAATGTTCATTAATCGATTTCCTCGTAATTCATTTGGTTTTAATAAGTCTTTAGCTTGAATAGAATTGTTACCACTAAGTTTTGAAGAACTTTCAGTGATAACATCAGTAGAAACAGTAATTTTGTACAGTAATTTGTTCTGCACGTTCATATTTATACCGATTTCCAGCAAATTTCCGCTTCTTTGAGCGACAGTTATTCTTATTTCCCATTATTTATGGACTTTCGTGTTCGAAACAACAAAATTTTCAAGTAAAATTCAAATTTTAGCTCTTAAAAAAGGCAAAATAAAGTTAGATAAGCAAGCACAAGCCAAGTCAAGTCAAGTTGAGGAGTGCTTTTACTGGCTTATGCTACATTAAAGAACGGCTTTGCCAGTGATCCTTTAATTTAAATTGCAATCTTAAAAGAGATTGGTACTTTGAAGAAAATGAAGAGAGCACAAAAAACGTAAACAAAGCAAAATAAACAGACAAGCAACTGAATTGTGTTGCCAATTTTATCCAAAGAAACAAGTAAACTACGTGAAAAAAGTTTTGGCTTGTAAGTAGTAACATAAAAAATAATTAAAAAATTTTTAAAAAGCAGAAAAAGAGAAAACAATTGCAACTTAAAGGGCATTTCCGGTTTTGGAATGCTACTCCGGTTTGGTTTTACTTTAGATAAAGTATTTTAAAATCGTTATAACTTTTTTCTAATTGACTTTGGAATAAAATGTAAACGGATATGGAAAGACGAAAGTCTGAACTACAAGAGAACGTCAAAAACTAATTTTCGCCAAATTGGTAAAAAAAAACAGCGTTTTCAACGTAGGCGGACACCTTAAATGCCAAAAAGGGGGGGGGGGATATTTTGTATTATAAAATAATAGATCTAACTGATAAATAACTTCATAGATTTTGTAAAAATTATTATTTTTTCTTTTTTGGCAAATAATTTGGATTTCCTTTTTCAGAAATGCAACAGTTAAATGTAATAGTAATAATTAAAGATAGAATGAATGCTCAATACAATATAATATATAACTGCTTAACTTCCTTAGAGCCCAGTGGTTGAATCGTAAAAAAAGGCCGAATTCGGAATTAATTAGGGGAAAGCTGGAAATTGTTTTAATCCCTTTACTTTAGGTCTGGAATGAACCTACTAAGTTTCCCCCCTCCATCTAGGTGAGCGTTAGCAGCTGTGTGCAGATTTGTAGTCAGAAAATAGGACTTTTTTCGATAATCGAGCAATATCTCAAAAACATTGTAATACAATAGTTGTAGAGCTTAAAATTCTGAATAAAATGAGTGCCAAAACTTATTATATTCAATCAAAATTAAGCTCACAACTGCGCTTCAAAGTACTGCCCAAATCGCTAATCAAGCGCTTGAAGCGAGAACGGACCAAGTTATAGGTTCACCCTACCTCCAATTATTATATATACATTTTAAATTTGTTCATGATGCTTTTATAATTATTTCAAGGCTTTATTTAGTATATTTTGAAGAGAAAAAACCCACTGTTATTATGATCTAACAAAGGAAAACATCAGTCGAAAATTTCAGCAATGGTTGAAAGCCTGCTTATTAATTAGGAGCAACGGATTTCTCATGCGAGGGAAGTTCTTCAAAATAACTAAAAGATTCTTCTGCATTAAGATATTGCACGGCATTTTAAATAATTTACTGG
Organism: Araneus ventricosus; assembly: GCA_013235015.1. NCBI lineage: Eukaryota > Metazoa > Arthropoda > Arachnida > Araneae > Araneidae > Araneus > Araneus ventricosus. The sequence goes on from BGPR01009702.1 coordinate 39,473, forward strand.
TTATTTTGAAAAAGAAATCTTATAGGTTAAGAAAGAAATCATAAACTGCGCTTGAAATAAAAAAAAATATTTCAATACAAAAAAAGTACCATAAACGAAATTGCCACAAACGGAGAAGAGTAATATACAACTAACTTTAAAGAAAGACCCTTGAAGAAATGAAAGTTCCCAGTTCTCTTTTAAGTAAGGAAGTTGCATTGTACAAGACACATTGTTATTGTAGTGGCTGATTAGTGAATATTTATCCATCTGGACCAATGGAAAACATGTGTTCATCATCCATCGATAGTTAAAATACAAACACGGAGAGAGGATGCGTTGATGACGTCGCTTTGAGAGCACACCGCTTAGTCCCAATGATACGTAGCGAAATAAATATCATGTTTCAGAGCTCTTTTAGTAACAGAAAAACTTTTTCCAAGCCTGACTTTTTGTGGAAACGTTGTTAAAGAGTCGCTCATGAAGCAATCGAAATATAGGATGTTTAAGACATATTTAAGATCTTAAGAGAGAGATTAAAGAGATATTTTCTTTTGCATCTATAAATCCAAAATTTCCGAACATCAGGATCTTCGGAAATCAATGAAAAGAATTTTTTTGTGACGACTTCACATCTATAGCAAGTGGTATTGTGGCAGATGAAAGGATAAATATACACAATGCTTATGAAATAGGAGAATATTGTTTGTCAAAAACTGTTGGTAATAATTTTGTCGTTGTTACATTAACGCGGAAAAACCGAGTAATGCCTATTCGCGGTTTCACTTCTAAGTTGAAAGTTCGTGATGAATTAATTTCTGTTAATCCAGACACAATATTCAAAAGAATTTCTCTCTTAAAGATTCTGATGCAGAGTTATTTTGAATCTGAGCTGGCTCATTTTCCATTGTAACTCATTGATGAAGGATAACTGCGCAAGACCCGCAAGTCAGTATTTTATGATTTTTTTTCTACCGAGACTGATGTGTATTTCACTTCAGCATGTTATGTGGTTAATAGTGGATTTCTGTTACATCGTGTGTTGCGGCAGGCAAAGGAATCATCTTCCTTCATCCGGAAGAAATATGTTGACTACGCCAAAAAGCACTTCAATGAAGGGGCCACAATGGCTTTTGATGATTACCCTGAAGATGCAGTGAAAAGTACAAAATTGGTAGAACGTATCAGATGAAGAAAGAAACACATATCTGGTTATGTTATGTTTGATTAATCGATGTTAACCACTGTGTTCCAAGAGAATTTTTTTTATCAAATTATAAGAACAAGCAAAGGCTTTTAAATATGTTATGTGTTAAGTTTCAAAAAGAAGGTTTTGTTGTGTAGCAAGCTCAGGAAGATGCTGATTACCTAATAATCAAAATAATTAAGTGTGTTGTGGTTGTTGGTGAAGATATCGACCTCTTGGTCATAATGGCAGCATCCATTAATTCCGAAAACATTTTCTTCTTAAAACCTGGGAGAGGTGAAGCAGAAGATGCTTTATATTGTGCAGCAACCTTGAACATTGCTCCACAAATAAGGGACAATATTTTATTTCTTCATGCGTTCAGTGGTTGCGATACCATATCTGCTCTTTTCAGGCAGGGGAAGAAGACATTTATCAATGTTCTGAACTGCAACAAGTTGTGAACATTTTCCGTGATGAAAAGGCATGCCCGGATGGCATAGATGAATGCCATAAGATGATGCAGGACATAAGGTTTTGATAGTCCTCTATGGGAGAAAGAAAAGTGAAGAAACAAGGGATTCTCGGATATTTAAACTTTTTCAAAAATCACTTGTAAAAAATAATTTCAATTCAGTGTTTCTCCCTCCCACTACAGCAACTGCACGTGAACACTCTCTTCGTGCATACCTACAGGTTCAACTTTGGAGTGGATTTGCCAAAAGGCCCTTAGACTGGTGTTGGAAAGAAACCAAACATGGATTGTTCTCAGTCACCACCCACAAGGAACCAGCTCCTCTAGCCTTTCTTTCTATGATATTATTGCAAGTGCGCAAAAGAATGTAATTTGACTTGCACCTGTAAGAAATATGTCATTAAATGTTCTACAATTTGCTATCACTACAAAGGACAAGGGTGTACCAATTCTCTAGAAGATAACATCATTACAAACTCAGCTAACCAACAGGCTGAAATCAATATCAGGATGGAGGAGAAAATTTTAGAAGTCGACTTGGAGGAAGAGTATCAAAAGTTGCAAGTGCAGGAAAGTGAAAGTAAGAAAACCGACATTAATGATTATGACTAACCTTAAACATCTAAAAAAATTTAAATACATCTAAAACTTTTTATCTACCTAAAATCACTTCACTTATGCGTAATTAAATAATAAGCATTAAACTGAAAGTCGTTGTTTTTCATTACGCTCTCAGTCATTGTTGAAATTTTTTTGTGATGTTTTCCTTTGTTAAAACATAATAACAGTGGGTTTTCGCCCTTCAAAATATACTAAATAAAGCCTTGAAATAATTATAAAAGCACCATGAACAAATTTAAAATGTATATATAATAATTGGAGGTAGGGTGAACCTATAACTTGGTCCGTTCTCGCTTCAAGCGCTTGATTAGCGATTTGGGCAGTACTTTGAAGCGCAGTTGTGAGCTTAATTTTGATTGAATATAATAAGTTTTGGCACTCATTTTATTCAGAATTTTAAGCTCTACAACTATTGTACAACAATGTTTTTGATAGCATGAGTTGTTTTGGAGATATTGCTCGATTATTGAAAAAAGTCCTATTTTCTGTCTACAAATCTGCACACAGCTGTTAACGCTCACCTAGCCGGAGGGGGAAAACTTAGTATGTTCATTCCAAACCTAAACTGAAGGGATTAAAACAATTTCCAGCTTTCCCTTAATTAATTCCGAATTCAACTACCCAACCACTGGGCTATTAGACTTTAGTAGATAATGGAAATGTAGCCTTAAATCTTCATCGTATTTTTACCCGTCGTAGCTTAGATAAAATTTTCTAATTCAAACAACGGTGAACTTCGAACGTTTTCGCATTGTAGTGGAATGACAATAGATTCTTGTTAGCATTTTCCTTTACACAAGCTAAATGCTGACCTCTGGGGAATACCCGTCAGTTAACCTGCCAATTATTTACTGAAATACTGAAGCGCAACTAAAAATTCCTTATGGAAACGTTTTCGCTTTATTATTTAATTATTTTAATTGGCAGTATGATGGACGTTTTCAGCGGGATGCAGATTTAATGTATCTGGTATGTTTAAATAAGCAGTTTTCTGTATTTTCCTGAACCTATGGGGTCTTTGAACTGTTTCTTGCATTCTGGAATGAAACTTTAATATGTATCTATGTACCGAAACAGGAAAACATCAACTGTAAAATATTTATCTTTTTTTATCACATTCCTTCTCTAATTTAAAGTTTAAATGATGCTTTAATTTCATTGATCTATCAATAAATGTTCTCTGACTTCGAAATTAATAAAATAATAGTAACTAAGCAAAGTAAGATGCTAACACAGACACATTTACACTTCAATGTCACCATTTCTAGCGATAGATTACGTTTAAAAACATTGTTTCAAAAGGGTAATATATCATAAGGGATTGTATTAAGTTCTTCATAGCAATAAAACGTGTGACAAAATGTAATGAGGTTTTTGAACTCATTTATTTACAAGAAGCAATCACAATGTGCTTTTCTTGTTGGGACGGTTAATTGAAACTGAAGCAACGTTTTCCCACAAATTGATTGACACTTATCTTCAAGCAATATGAGAGTTTCTTTGTAAATCTGAGGTACATAATGTAAATCTATGTCTGGATTCTCCCTCTGCTTTTGATGCAAAACATCTTCACTAAACCTATCTTCGGATTTTTTCCAAAGGCTTGAGGGATTAGAAGGTGCTCTGGTTGTAATAATAAGGGCAAATAAATCCCGTAATTGAGGGGGGAATCGTGTCACATATGCCTCTTGCAAGGTCGAATCCTAGTGATGATCGTCTTCTAGTAAACCGAGTTTTAGACATGCTTCTCTGTATGTTTCACACACCAGCCTTCAACAGTTTTTAAATCCGTGAAAGAAGTGGGTCCTCTAAAGGTATGGAGTAACAGACGGAGATAAAAACACTCGGCGTTATTTGGGTGAACCGTGTATAGACGTCCTAATGCATCAGATTCACAATCATGGTATGTCCTGAAAAGACAGTACTTTATTTTCTTCTATAAAATGATTTTTAGACTTATTCCAAGTGTAATATTTAGTTATCTCTGCGTACAATAACGTTTTTCGGAATGTATCCTCTTGGCAGAGCTTAAAGTTAGCTGTATCTGGTGGTTGAGTAGCTCTTTGGTGAGCATTATCGGAAGTGAAATAAACACGTTGGCCGTTTTTGAGGTGTACGCTAATATGAACGATAGTTGGATATGGGGAAACGTAAGATTCGCCAAACTGCTTCATTACTGTTCGTGTATCGGCCCATTTAGTACCTTGCTATTTAAACATTGACTCCTGTTGTTGCGGAAGACCCCTTTTCTGCCACTCGGTCGAATACATGCAACAATTTACTTCACCATGGATGCAGCTTTTGGTTATGATGCCAATAAGTTTTTATTAGGTTTTGCCTAAAAACTCGAGCTATTAAATCATGGCGGTCCGCTGGCGATTGAAGGAAATGTGCGGATTCAAGAGTTACTCCAGAAATGATTGAATACAATGGTTCTGGTGATTGATAAAGAGAGGGTAGTTTTACTTTTCCGTTAGAGCAACACATTCCTAGCTTTTCATACTTAAAATTTTTAGCTCGACAATACTTATATACTACGTTCATTTTCCCAATATCTCCTTTGGGGTGGAGCCAATAGTCTTTAGATGGAT
>BGPR01009702.1:44334-56178 GCA_013235015.1 Araneus ventricosus
TTTAATATCAACTCTACAATAATCAGAATTCGAAGAAATTCAGATAACGTGCAAGTAAATGATAATGCAACGCGCACTCGACGAAATGCCAACACGGATTTTAAAACAATTTGGCCGAATTTTAATTTTTGCTTAAACATTTCTAAATCTAAGGAGCTAGAATCGCGCGATCACAAAACCAAATATCCACAGAAAGAAACCTAACCTTAACATTGGTAAAATCGAAGGTTTATTAAACAGTGAAATATAAAAATCTAAGGAGCTAAAATCACGTGATCACAAAACCAATGATGGAAATATTCACAGAAATCAATTTAACTTTAAGAGCGCGTATTATTAAACAGAGAAATATATAGCTATGTAACTGTTTAATCACTCGCGTGCTCCTGCATTTTAAAAGATATTGGAATAAACAAAAGTATTCTTCCAAATTCTGTTAAAATTACTTTTCAACATTGATTTAAAATAAGAGAAAAAGGTGTACGGAAATGGGACAAGTGTCACTGAAAAGATAATATTTAAATTTTAAGATGGTGTAAAAATAGTTTCTGTTGGATGATAGGTTCCAAAGTTATGACGGAAAAACGTTAAATCTTTGCACCCCCTTTAGAGGGGCTAGCAACTTTTTAATAGCATAGTTAATCCTTCTAGGTGCTAAGGAACATTTGTGACAAATTTCGTTCTAATCCGTCAAGGGATGTGAAATTGTATAGGTCTCAAACAAACAAACATGGGACATTAAATTTTATTATATATAAATTAGTATGAATATTACTACATAGTACCTTTTAACATCTTTCTGCTATTAAAAGCACTTATTTCTACGTGACTGAATTTCTCCATTTTATTTGAAAAAATGCAAAATGTTAAATAAATGATGTAATATCTGCAAGTTTATGAAAACGAAAATGAAATAAGTTTGCATTGAGTAATATAATTTGTTTTGTCAAATTTTTCGCGTCTGAAACCCAGAAAAAAAAAATCTTTTTTTTCAAATAGATACAGCTATTTCAAAATTCCGAACAGCAAACACTTAATTTGCCATGAAATATTTATTTGCGAATATTTATTTTAAATACAAGAGCGATTGCCACAGTTTAGTCACTGGCCTAAATAAATAAGTCCAAATTTTTTATTTCAGAAAATTTTAACAACATTATAAAAGTGTCCTTTTCACAACTTTAGAATTTCCATGCATATAGAAACAGAAACAATCTAACGAAAATTAAAACATCAATGAATAATATACGAAGAATGAAAAAGGGAACTATCCCAGGAGTTTCCCCCTTTCCGAGCTTTCGACTTAAGTAAGCATTCTTATTAATAAGAGTAAAGAAATGAAGACGAAAGAAAGTGATGAGAGACATCAAATTATATATTCAAGGAAAAGGTGCAGAGGGTTCAGGATTGAATGGAAATTGTTAAGCCAGTTTAATGAAGACTATTTTATTAATACAAACTTCGTGTCCTGTTTCCCATTGGCAAGAGAATGCAAAGCTAATTTATCTAATCAGAAATACTGGACACCGTACGTTTTTAAATAAATTTGAATTCGGAACTGCAGTGCTACTTCAAAACGAGTGAATTGGTTCAATAGCAAAATCTTCTGAGTTTTGTAAGGGCATATTAGTCTTTAAATTCTCCTATTTAAAGGCATTTAATCTAGCAAAAGGACCAAGTGGAAGTATTTGTAGAATGAAATATTCTTGTATCCCTAGGATAAAAGAATCGAAAATCTGCATATATATGGCATCTGCAGCATCGAATCATTCTTCTTTGTCTTATACAGATGGCATACCTATATATTAGTTAAAAATTTCTGCCATATAAAATACTTTACAATAAAAAATGCTTATTTTTCATATAATTTATCTCTTTTTTAAATGTGTGGTAATAATTTTTTTCTACTTATATTTAGAAATATTTTTCATTCCTCTCAGTTTATTTTCAAGTCTTAGATAATAAATGGAACCAAGATGCATCGCACAAATTTTTGCCTCAAATAAATTACTATTTGAAGAGTCATTTAGATGTTCCATGTATTAAAAAGGTAGACACTTCTATAGCCATTAACATCAACTTAATGTCTAAAATTTAAAAGATTGCTTACATAATTCCGAACACATTTTTAAGTTTAACTGTATTTCAATGATTTTAACTTTTTTATGAGTAGATCTATATTTAGTTGGATCTTTTTTCTCTGAGAACAACATGAAATTTGTATTACAGATGTAAATGCAAGAATCTGAAGCTGATTTTTAAGACTTTTGTTTTAATTTGGAAGAATTTTATTCCATTTACGATTCCGCAAATATTCAGATTTACCAAACCATATTGACCATTATTTGACAGGAAAACTTTATGGCCAAGATTCTGCACAGTGTAGGAAACAGATTATACAAAAATATCTTATTGTGTTTTTGAGAAATGAAGCTAAAAAGTAAATACTGGAAAAGTTTTCATTGAAAAACCAAATTTTGACAAAGAAAATGAACAGTTCTTTTTGCTTTAAAGGACAAACAAAACTGTCATCAAGTATTCATGCGCAAATATTTATCGGAAAATTTGATCAGGTTCAGTCAGTTGGTCAGATATTATTTTATTCAAAGAACGTGTAATGAAATGCGATAGCCTGGTGATTAATCATAGAGGTTTCGGCTGAAGACATGTGTCATACATCAAATTTATAAGCGAAACGACTTTTATAACGTTATTACGATACTTTTACTTAACGTCATCGCTTCTACAACGGCTTTCATTCTTTAAAAGAACTAATTCCATCAGTTTTGACTTGGAAGATTTTGACTTGTAATTCGAACTTTAAAAAATTTCGTATATTTGTTATAAGACGTTTGAATAACATGTTTAGTCATTAGTTTGGAGAACATTCCAGGACTAAATTCTGATGGAAAAATAAAACGATAAATTTTTGCTTTTATGAAAGAAGTATGAAATAAAAATTTAAACGAATATAAGGCATTCCACAAATATCTAAGAAATTTCAGGCACAAGATTTATATATAGATTTCTTTCAAGTTATTTTTCAAAAAATAAGTTGACTCTCTTGTTAAAATTTATCATCAGAACATTCAGTAAACAAAAATTTGGTATAAATTCTCTTCATATATTCATAAAAGGAATTAAAATTTGCTTAAATCAGTAAGAAGCAGTTTACGGTTAATGAATCAATGTATACTTAATTTTTTTTACCTTAAATTAAACAAGGATGCATAATCCATCCTTATAGCACATAAAGCAACTATAATATCCAATTAAGTTTCTCTACAGATTTGTGCCTTTTACTTTAATTATGACTAGAGGCTATTACAGATTAACTCCTCATAAGTGATACTTTAAAAAAACGGTTGAATTTTAAATCATAACTATGCACTACGTTAATTACCAAGCCTAGTAAATCTATCACTAAGAGCTTCCAAGTTCAACAAGTTCTAAACTGCTCAACAGGAAAAATGATGGTACTAAAATTAAATTTGATCCAAGCCAATCTGCTATAAGCTGTAAAGTAAAGCATAAATGATGAGATTTCTAACACGATCATAAAAATTTTATTTTCGCATTAAACATTTTTTATGATAACAATTTACCGTTTATCTTGGAAGATTGTTTACTTGTGCTATTATCCTCCCTACCTTCAACGAAAAAGAAATTTGTCGGTGATTCCTTTATGATTATAAACCCCTGTAGTTCAATAATCAGGTTGTGGCAGACTTAAATTTCATGGAGGCTTTATTATAGTCAAACAAGTCCTTCTCTCATGACGATGATTTCAGTTAAGTTAATTTAGCCCCCACAATGTGAAATTTTAAACTTTATATAAAATAAAACCAGGGTTAAAAATTCTTGATATAATAACTCGCTTCATGATACAGTAGTGGCCAATGGAAGCTCAGCACATTGGGAAAGTGGGGTAAAACCAGGCAGATAAGACTCGAAGGCCTGTTGGAGCTAAACTATTCCACAAAGAGCTTGTAAAATTTTATTAAAATATTCATTGTTTAACGAAATGCAATGTATATCATTCCTGAAAATTCATAGTTTCATTGCTAGTAGGGTAGAACCGGGTACACATGTTAACTTTATGGGAAATTAAGAAAACCAGATTTTTAGTGGGAAAGTATCAGACAATTTTTATTTTATATGACAATTTAAGAATATTAGTTAAAAAATTCACATGTAAAGCAGTTGTTGTCTTCTTCCTCCGCGCCACTGCAGCTTTCGCGGGCCCAGCTAAGCCGGTTTCTACATTAGATCATCCCTTTGCATTTATTTAAATTAGAAAATACATCATTAAAATATAAATAATCAACGTCTGATGTATTTTATCGTCTTCAGAGGAGGAATCATCAATATTGGTCCGGTCTTCCGCCATTTGGAGTACCCGGTTTTACCCCAAGTGCAGGGATTATAAAAAACGAATAGAACCACGCAATTATTTGACAAAATTCTTATTGTTTGATAGGGTATAAGTCCTTAGTAAACATATAATAAACTGCACTAAATATAGTTTTTATAATTATCCATGCACCACTTTTTTGAAATGAGGCTCATATTTAGTTGTCCCCACCTTACATGGACATAGGATCTGCAGGAATGAAATTTTTACTCTTTACGAAGTAGTTTCTGATTTAACTCCATCCCAGATAGCACGTACGTTTGCAGCAAGTTTGATTTTTACTTGATATTACCTTGTCATGGCAAATTTGACGTGTCAAGCTTGAAGCGAACTTGTGGCAAACAAACAATGCAGAATCGCCACCCTCGCTTGCAAAACGAGTTTGCCACAAGTTCGCCGTGACAACTAGCGCCATCCCTCCTTGCAATGCAAGCTTGCTGTGAGTTTACACAACAAGCTTGATGCAAAGATGATAACACAAAGAGATAATTATGTTTGCCTCTGTTTTGAAAAAACATCCGATTTTTAATAGTACCTCCTAGACCGTCATTCTTTTTATTAATTCAATGATAATTTGTGAAAAAACTAACTTTTTTATAAAAAAAATTTGAAACATTTTCCATCTTTTTACTAAATATAGAACTCGCACTTTCAAGAAAACTATATCGCCTTTTTCTTAATGTTGAAATTTTAACGTTTATAAACAAAATTAAACCTAAAAAACAGTCAATGTTTGTTGAAAAATAATAACTTACATTTTGTCCCATTTTAAAAGTAATTACTTTTGAAACCTAATTTCATAATTTATTCTACTAGCAGAGCGTAGTTATTAGCGAAAATCGCTCTCTCTTTTATTTCAAATCATGTTTTCAACACAAAATTTAAAAAATTAATGAAATCAAGGAAAGAGTTTAAAATAAATCGTATGCGTGATCTTTTAGCACAATCTATCTTCTCCTCTCGCAGTTTAGCTGGCTGCATGGATTAGAGCGTCATGTTAGCAAGCGCTAGGTCGCGAGTTCTAATCCGAGGTTGTGTTCGTACTATGTTTGCAACGAAATTGACGTGGCTAGCTTGCTGCAAGTTAGTCGCGTGGTGACTTCGTCACTTTTGCAAGCTTGTTTCAAACTTGCACTCTTGTCGTGTCAACCTTGCTTCAAACTAAAATTGCTATCTGGGATAATACGTATCAAACATCCACTTTGCATGGTAACTAATAATTTAAAACTAAATTGATGAGAGAAATCTGAAATATAGCCGCTTAAAATCTGATTTTGAGTTTTTCCTCTTTCTTACTCATTCAAAAATAGAATATGTGATTCCTTTGATCGCCTGTAACGTTACCAGTTCCTTTCTTCATTCCCTGGTATTAAACTTACGCAACTCACATGTTGCGACACAACAAAGCAAAACATTAACACTATCTACAGCTTGATCCGAGTCGGATTAGCTATATGAGGATAGTTAAATTTTAATAAAATATGTAATATATGCACATTGGGGTGGATCGAAAAGTATAGGATTTTTTTTTTGAAATTATTTTTGGCATGGGGAGGGAAAGTTGTGTCTTAAATATATTAGTTTACATAATTTTTTTATTGAAATTCATTTATATCTTCCGGTGCCCCAAGCGCCTCAAAAATAGTTATAAATTTTCATAAAAAAATTAAATTTTTAATTTTTTTGTTTTGTTTTGAAATTATTTTTGGCAAGGGATGGGAAAGTTGTGTCTTAGGTATATTAGTTTACATATATTTTTTATTGAAATCCATTTATCCAGTGCCCCAAAAATAGTTAAAAACGACATTTTTTTTGGAAATTTATAAAAAAATATTTTCAAAATTTCCTTTAGCACCGGGTGAGAAAGTTTTGTTTTGGGTATATTAGTTTACGTATTTTATTGTTATTAAGATTCATTTATATCTTCTGGTGGCCCAAACCCCCCCCCCCCCCCAAAAAAAGGAAAAAATTGACATTTTTACAAATATCTATTGAAAATTGTGAATTAATGAAAAATATTTGAAAAATTGGCAGATTATTCAAGTATTAAAGTATAAACTTATAAATAATTATAATTTTATAATAATACATGAAGTACAAATTTAATAGTCAAAGCAATAAATCACAAAACTTATAAAAAGTGAACTTAATCATAGATTTTTTAATTCTATTAGTTTGAAGATTTACATATTCATAAAGGATGTAATCCTTTTTGGTATTATAATGCTTGATAAGACTTCTTGATTGTATCCTATTCAATATGAAGTCGTGTCTCTTCTCTTCTCCATATACACTTTCCGACGCTTCAAACACTATGAGAAAACACCTTTCTACAGCTTGGGTATGGCATAGATATTTTGACCATTCCTCCGTCTAACTTTTACCATGGCCTCAATTTCTTTAAATGACACATTCATCAAAAGAGGTGGTTCAAAAGGTCCAACTCGTTGCCAGTTAGTAAGCGCTAAAAATGTTTTTGTTTTAGAGTCTATTTTTGGTACTTGAAAAATTCTTATTCTGATGATCCTATGTTTTCATTTCTAACACAAATTATTTTTCGTAGTGCTAAAGACCTTATATTCTCTCTGTTATCTGTGAGAATTGACAATAGCAAATTCTCAGGATGACAAAAGAAGCTATTTCGTGAATTAAAGTAATTTCTTAAATTGGGTTCTTCAAATATCTATAAAATGAAATAAGTCACCAAATATGCAGCGCTCCTTCTGTTATGGAGGGCGTTGTCTTGACATGGAACCATACAGGTTGCATATACCTTCATAATATATGTTACAAGAATAATAAGATTGTCAGATGGTTTTTCTGTGACCACATGCAACCTTAAAATTCTACTGCAATTGTTAGCCACCTTGAGTGAGCAACTGGATCAGGCTTTCTTAATGCCAGGTCATAATAACATTCACCACGTGGCAAATAACACTAGGCAAATAACAAAAGATATTGCTTATCATTGCTCAGAACCATTCTGTCTATATTATGTGGCATATTCTCCACACTTAATGAAGAAAAAGGAGTCGCAGAAAAGAAAAACTCTCCTCGCAGGTTTTTATTACTTTACCAATTGGTCGACAAAATTCTGTAGGACCAGTTGTTGCACCATCCAAAGAATTTTGTAGATGACGGAGAGTTAACTCGTTTGAAGCAAAAAAAAATCACCATTGTAATGGTCTATTGAGGCCAGTTCCATCAAGCGAATCATACCTCCATTGTGCCCAGTGTTAACATTTGTTCCATCGCATCCAATTACTGTTAGCCCATATAATTGCATATTATTTGATTCAAAAAAATTGAGTATTGCTTCTTTTTTGGCTTTAGCTCCCCTCCTGTTGCAGCAGTAACATTTCCGATATACACAGAGTAGGTTCGTTTACAAGAGTATAATTCTCCTCCTTCGTGGTCTTTGGGTAGTACTTTGTGTCCTTCTTAATTAGCACTTTTGTGTTGTCTTTTCACCCATCAAAATATAATCCGGTTAAAAGAGACCAAGACACTGTTAACTTAGTAGACTCTGCAATTGCATTTTAAAGCTTTTTACGCTGTCTACGAATTTTATTGCGATCTACCACATGCGAAACCTCTCCTTCGTATACAATTCCAATGTCTTGTAGAACAGCACTGGCAAATGAAGCAGCTGCTCTATCTGAAATTCCGTATCGATCACATTCCATTGCTAAGGTAGGGAAATCTAAACGATTTTATGATTGATATTCCAAGGTAATTACATCCATATCTGTATACAAGGACGAAGACATAGTGTTGAGCTCAATTAGCTCCATTTATTGAGCATGAGCAGCATCAGTTTTAACCATTTTACGCTTTATTCTTTTGTCTTCCATCTGTTTTTTTCCTTTTCTCTTTTCTTTTAGTCGCAATTACGTCCATTTCTCCAATAACCATTTTCATTTCTAATATTTGATCTTTTATAAACAATCGCTCAGCAAGTGGAACTTTCATGTCTTTTTGGCATTTACATGTATCAAAATTTGTACACTTACAAAAAGTGATATCGAACAAACACGATATTTTTTCATTACGATAATTTTCCAATTTTTGTTGGTATTTTTATCATTCATTCGCCCTATCCTCTACGTTTCTCCCTGTAAAATCGTTTCTTTAACACATTTTTAATTTTTAATTCGAAATTTACATAAAAATCATTTTTTTTGCAAATATTTAAGCGTCTTGGGGCACAGGAAATTATTAAACAAAGTTGAAAAATTTTGCATGTATGCTAGTACACTTAAAACAAAACTTTTGATATATTATATATATATATATATATATATCAAAACAAACAAGAAACAAAAGACAAAAATTAAAAAACACAAGAAACAAAGGACAAAAAAGACAAAAAATTAAATAAATTCATATATATATATATATAAAGAGGGAAAACATAATAGAAAAACAATAAAATAAATTACAAACATTCATATCAAATTCGAAAGAATATGAAATAAACAAATTGAAAGTATATCAGAGTAAAGACAAAAATGCGAATAGTAACAGATGGAAAAATATATAAATATATCACATACACAATGAATGCGCTAAAAGCTGCAAGTCCAAAAGCGCTGTGGTAGATAGAGTATAAATCGAAAAATGAAAGAGTATAAAATGTGAAATGAAAAACGCAATGAAAGCACAATAACACTTCTTCAGGGGATGAAGTTATTGTGAATTGCTAAATATACAAGTTTGACATTTTCTTGCAATCAGTTATGCCGCAAGGCCTAAAACACTGATTTTTATCCCTAATGCCAAACCAACCAAAAAAACAGAGAGAGGAGTTTTGAATAATTAAAACAGAATTACGATGTGATAACATTAGAGAAAATATTTTACGATGTGATAACATTAGAGAAAATATTTTACGATGTGATAACATTAGAGAAAATATTTTACGTACCAGAAGGACGGATGTTGACGTGGCAGTGTATGCGGAGGGTCACGGTACAGACTGGCGTTGAAGGGCTGTGAACAGGGTGTCAAGTAACAGTTTTCGAGCTTAACTTTGGCTGTTGCCAGGGGATGTAGTATGTTGTGAACGATGAAGATTAAATGGAAGAGCGATAACGATAGATAGCGTAGAGAATTAGTGGAAGAAATCAGTAAAAAATGAGAGACCAGTGAAAAATGTTTAAAAGATGCGTTTTCGAGGTAAAATATCGTACATTACCGACTTGAGTGACCCTACCACGAAGATTATACTTCGCGTCGGCATCTCTCTGATAAGCAATCCTTTACTTACATCTTAAATCTATTAATCCGAGGTTCGTAAAGTGAGGGGGGAATTTTATTAATGTTGAGGCTATTTCTTAAGTGCATGATTTGCTTTTTGGCAGAATTAGTGTTATTGCAAATTTTGTTGTTTCTTATAAGTTGATTGATAATTGTGTTCTTGTAGATTTTATATGAGATATTAGAGTTCCAAAAAATAAATTTATTGACGTTAAATTTGAATTCGCTTCTTTTGTCGTGAATGTCAATTTTTAAGTTGTTTTTGTTGTCTAAGCATAAATCAAGAAAAATCGCTTGAGATTGATTGTTGCTGGTTTTAATTAGTTTGAGTTCTTCTGAGTAGATGGTATTGCAAATAGAGCTGAAGTCTTGAAAATTAAAAATTATAATATCGTCAATAAATCGGAAGGCAGAGTGGAGGTTTAAAACAAAATTTCTTTCGAAGAAATGAAGAAAGAGGTTGGCTAGTAAAGATGAGAAATTTGTTTCTTGTGGGATGCCTTTTATTTGTTGGAAAATATTTTCTCCGTTAAAGATAAAGTTATTGAATATGCAGTAGTTGATGAGGTCTTCCCAGAAAGTTAGTGGGATTTTAAAGAGATTTTTAAGATCATAGAAGTAGTTCACGTTTACCTCTTGTAATTTATTTATTGGAATACTTGTGAAAAGATCTTGAAAGTCGTAGGTTTCTATTGTATCAATTTTGTTATTATTAAGGAATTCAATTACTTTGTTATTGTTTTTTATAATCCATGTGAAATTTTCTTGCTCAATATGATTTAGGATGATATTAAGATGTTTTGAAAAAATGGTTCCAGGTTTGTTCATGTAGATGTTAGTGCCGCAGGTGATATATCTGAATTTAATTGGCTGTTTATGAAATTTTGGATATATAACAATATATGGTAGATTATTATTTGCATTATGACATTTAATCTTTTTGTTAAGAGCTGAAAATTTTTTCTTAATGGTGACAATATTTGATTTATTGAGTTCGTAAGTTTCTGATGATTTTAATTCCTTATCTAAAATTCCGAAATAGAATTTTTTGCAGATAATTGCAAAGCTGCCGGCCGCTTTATCAATAGGGATTATGATGAAATGTTCTTGCAGAGCTTTGATACTATCCTTGATATTTCGGTAGTCATATTTTTCGTAATTAGGATTGTCTTTTTTGTAATTGTTTTTTATGAACTGTTTAAAGTTGAAGTATATTGACCATTTCCATTCGGTGAAGAATTGCACTGGTATATTGAATTTGGAGGCAAGTTTTAGGCAAAAGTTAACCAAATCATTAAGAAAACTTTTGAAAATTTTATTAATGGAGATCTTGAAAATAGGACAGAATTTTGTACCTTTGATCATTAGTTCCCTTAGTTCTTTATTGTCAATAATGTCTAGGTTACCGGTTAAAATGTGTTTATGGAAGGGATCTATGTATTTATTATATTCTTCTCTATTGCAAAGGCATTGAATGTTATTTCTATTGATCCTAAAGTCTTTACAGAAGGAATTGTAGTTGAAGATCCTTCTACCAATATTTGTATCATATTTAAAGTATTTGTAAACAGCAATATTTTTGATTGGAAAAAGATCCGTAAATTCTTGGAGTACTGCATTGAATTTAAATTGGTCTTAAATTGGATTTTTAAAGTTGATAGTCATGTAAATTATTGTTTTTTCTTGATGTTTGTTCGGCGATTTGGCAATTCTTGCTTTATATAGATCATTAATAATAAGTAAGAAGTGTTGATTATATGTTTTGAATATTTTCGAGAATCTTGCAGAATTTGTTTTCAGTAGAGAAAATTAATTTTTTTGACCTGTCTATAGTTAAAATTCCTATTAAAATCGTCTTCAATTTCTTTTAGTTCTTGATATATTAAATTATAAATATCTTCATTGGATAATTTATTGAAATTCTTTCTATTTTTTCCACTACCCCTGCAACCTCTTTTGTTATTGCTTCCGCAAGTGCTCAAAAGTTGTGATGTAGTGCAGTTTTTAATATTGATCATTGTATTTTGAAAAAAATCGTTTAGTCCGTATGGAGCAATAGTTTTAAGTTTTAGCATGTAGAAATTTTCTCTTTCTAATCTGGTAATTTTGTCTGGGATAATGTCAAGGATATAAACACGATTTTAGTAAAATCTCACTTTATATCCTTGACA
>BGPR01009703.1:0-56173 GCA_013235015.1 Araneus ventricosus
TCTTTTAGTAGGCGTGAAGTTCCCTCGATGTTTTTTATTATTAATTTTTCGAAGATGATATTTGTAGTGGCAACAATTTCTCTTGCAATTACTTTTCACTCTGAGTTGTATTACCTCAATCTACCTGACAAAACCTGTTACCAGAATATTCCGTGAATCGAAGTCGAGTTCTTATACTTGGAAAGAATGCTGCTTATTGTAGCTTTGGGATTAAGCATATTAAATTGTCTTTTGTATTCAGAGAGGCATCTATTCCCTTGTAAAATGTCTTTCTTAATTCTTCGTTCTTGACCATATTATTTTTTGTTTCTGTCGTAATAAATATGAATGCTGGAATATTTTATAATATAATGAAACTTGTGAGTGTGCATTTATGTTAATTTTCTCATGAAATATTATCCCTTCGATATATTTTGCTTTAAGCCAAATCCAGAACGGCTTATTTCATGGTTCAGTTCATTTCATTATGCTTATATTTTACTTATTTACTCTCTTAAATTGTTTACTATTTTGATCTGAGAAATTGAGGGAAATCAAGAAGAAATCTCTGAGTCTAACAAGGAGTTATATTCCATTTTATAATATTTGAACAAACACCATTTTATTTGACCGCACAGAAGTTTTCATAAATATAATACTTTTATTCGTAATGATTTAAAAATTATCTTAAACTTCCCTCTCTCTCTAGGAAATATAAATCTTTTAGAGAAATAATATTTTAAGCACGTTTTTACACTACAACATCCTTATAATCCGACCGAAAACACTAAAAATTTCTCTGTAATATATAGCTTTAGATTCAAGTCTAGGAAGGTTGTAGGAAACTATCGGATATCTTGGCCTCTATTTGCTCTCTCAGACTTACGCTCCAACAGACATTCGTCATAGCGTGATGATCGTTTTTTTATTACACTGACAAAGGGACCCCTCTATAAATATGAAGTTGCATATCAACCCCTCCCCATGTTTTTTGATAATAATGTCTCTGTTGTGCAAGCCTGGCATATCCTAAAATTTGTCTGAGACTTAATGACTCATCCTATATTTCCGAATGGTATTTATGCATAGTTTGAAAAATTCCAAATTCAGACACCATTTATCAAAAATTCCTAAATTAACCGTTTACATACCGAATTCAGATGCAGGTCAATTTTTAATTACTTTTTGCACATTTCTCCTCCTCATACTTTAGTTTAAAGATATCAAATATTAAAAAATTAATAAAAAATTTTTATATATGTTTTTTAATGTTTCCCATTGGGAACATTGGCCACTTTTGATTAAGCTCATTACACTAGACATACAAATGGATAACAGTGATGATCAGACTGAATAATAAGACGAAGTATTCTAAAATTTATTATTATAACTAAACACAGATATGAATTCAATTGAAAATTTATGAATTTAAATAAATAAAAAATATAGTTTTTTAAAAAAGGGCAGAAAATGAAATTTTATATGTGTATCCTATGATGCTGTGGGAAATAGTTCGAATACAATCCCCTTTTTTACACTCATTACACTGTAATCTTGTTTTTTCTCCACATAATACATATCTATGTGAGTTGTTGCAATAAGGCAATGACCATCACTATTCCGCTGTGATACACAACAGGTAATGTTTGGTCGTGTTTGAGATTCATCCTATTTTGCCCCAGTTCGTATAAAGGTAATTGTACCCTCTCGATGAAACTCCAGAAGAGCGAGTTGGTTAAATTTCCTGGGAGTTGCTGTATACAATAGCCATCCATAAACAGCAACTATATTTAGTACATTTTGCAAATAAAATATACCACAGTTTGTTTTTGCGAAGATGTGACGGTAGTTTCTCTCAATTTATGAAAATGGTTAACTCCAGCCACATCAAAATCAAATTTATGAATCAAATTTGTCCTGTGTGTACCTTTTTCTTCTGTGAATAAGATTGTCTTTTGTTTATCTAAATTGGAAAATGAAAATATGAATTTAAAGAAACAATCAGTTCAGAATTATCATTCTGGATATACATAAATGATTATCAGCCACATTTATAATTCTCCCCCCCCCAGATTATTGATGAAAAAGAATTTTTTCGTAAAAGTTAAAGCATTAACCTTTTAACAATCGAAGGGGATTTCTTTTCCTAAATTATAAGCTAATTGTCTTTTCCATTTTAATGTCGTATTGACATTAATTTTGTCTCAAATCAATAATTTGTTGTATATTCGAGCACACTTTACTTAGCACTAAGAACTTCTTTAGATGTCGCGATGGTAGCGTCAGCTGTCAGAGTATATGAGAGACGGGGTTCTCTGAGGGTTAAGGAGTTGTGGAATCGGGGCGATCAGAAAGGCTGTTTCGCGTCCACCGTTTGCTGGTCCAATGGCATTTATGGAATGTGAGTGTGGAAAGGAAGGCAGAAAGTGAAGAAGAAGGAGTCGGGGTTTTTTGGAGGTGCGAATTCGCAGTGAAAAGACGTGGCAGAGAGCTGGAGAAGGAGGTGCTGATAATAGAGGAAGAGACGCTCAATTACCGAAAGAAGCGCGTAAAACTCGACTGAGCTGTTATAAGTAAAAAAAAGGGATTATCACTATGAGGGGTAGGCTTGATCAATATTGCAGCAGTGAGAGAAGCCTTTATGGACTTGATCTATTTTCGGAGCTGTAACGTCGTGGAGAAAATGCCGTGAAAGTCATTTTGTGTGAACGTTCCTTCGGGTGAATTTTATTTCGTGATGACCCACCAGTGCTGACCTGGAGTTAAGCTTTAGACCGACTGGGAGACAAGCCTGTGGGATACGAACGGCATCGAGAGACGACCATACGTTTGACTTAGTCAGCAGAGTCGAGGAGAATCAACCCAAAGATAAGTGAACTATTTTAAATGGGCCACAGCTTTTTTTAATCCAGGTAGGGAACAACAGTGGAAATTTCCTTTATTCCACCGATTCACGGCTGCACTCATCGTAAGATAACTAAACTGGTACAAATATCTTGACATCTTAAAATGCCACATTCTACAATTTTTGTCAGCATCCGAAGTGATGAAAATGAGTTAACTGTTACGGCGTCTCTTCATCAGCACCGCCCGTGGGAAGCCCGAAAGCCCCCGGTCGAAATTACTTTCACTCAACCTTTTTCCTACATCCTGCCGTCCTTAATTTTGTTCACCTTTCTTAACTGAATTCCTTTCTTTTCCACACAGCCCATTAACCCAGAGAAAGATCCTCGCCAAGCCCCTAAACTGATCTACCATTGCTCAAAAAAGGTCAATTACGTCACCAAGACTCCAGAGAAAGTTCCAGAAGCATTGGAAAAGACCCCAACCTATTTCTAGGAATTCTGAGGGGATGGAGAGGGCACATCCTGCTAAAACGCGTGCCTGGAGGGAAACACCAAAGAAAATTTCGAATAAATTAAGGCGAGAGAAAGAATATGTTGTTCTCCACACAACACATCCTTCTTGTCCGTGAAAAAAAATTATGCAATATTTTTTTCTTTAGTGCAACTAAAGTAAAACAAACCGAAAAGGCCAAGAAAAGGATTAAATTCTAAAGTCACTGAAAACACAAATGAGAGAAAAATCTATGACTATACTGATTACAATGTCAAAACAATTAGAATTCTTCAAAGCTGCAATATTGATCAAGACTGCCCCTCATAGGTATAACCCTTTTTTTAAATTTTACACAAATGTTAAAAATTATGTCGCGTAATGCCATTCTTGCATTCAGCGAAGAGGATATGCAAAAAAGGTCAAGTAACCTGTTGAGAAAATACCAACCGCAGAATATCTCTTCCAAAAATGCGCACTTGATGCGGTGGACCGTTTATAACTTCGTCTCGGGGGAATAAGTATTTGATTGTAATTTCAGATTAATTCACAGGGTATGCCGAGGCATATCCTACTCCAGATATTCAGGGTTCTACCGTAGCTCATTTCTTCATAGATTTTATTTCTCGTCATGAGTTAATGCAAATCTTTATTCTGACAGAGGCTCCAATTTCTCGTCCGATTCTATGATGGAAGTTTATGCTAAATTAGGAATTTCCAAACATCATACTTTGGCTTTCAAAAAATTCACCTAGGTTTTGTGTTAGTTATGGCCTGCTAGTATGTTATATAAATACTAATAATCGTCAGAAAGCGAAAACAAAATTGGTGGTACCTCAGTCTTTGGTTCCGATGGTTCTGGAGTTATGCCATGACAATGATTCAGTGGCTCATGTTGGCCTTTCAAGAACATTAAGGAGAGTGAATCAGAATTTCATCTGGCATAAATTTTACACAAATGTCAAAAATTATATCGTATCATGCCATTCTTGCATTCAGCGAAGAGGATTTGCAAAAAAGTTCCAAGCACCTGTTCAGGAAACTTACCGGAGACTATCCCGTACAGGGATAACTCCCTTTTTTCACTTATAACAGCTCAGACGAGTTTTACGCGCTTCATTCTGTATTTGAGCATCTCCTCCTCTATTATCGGCACATCGTTCTGATCCCCTTCTAAAGCTCTCTGCGATGTGTTTTCATTGCGAATTCGCACCTCCCAAAAAGCCCCGACTCCTTCACTTCCTGCCTTCTTTTCCACACTCACATTCCATAAATAACATTATCCCAGCAATCACGGGGGCTCAATACAGCCCTTCCGATCGCCCAGAGTCCGCAACTCCTGAACCTTCGGACAACCCCGCCTCTCATAGCCACTGACAGCTGACGCTACCATCGCGACATCTAAAGAGTCCTTTGTGTGCTCGAATATACAAAAATTACTGATTTCAGACACAATTAATGTCAATACGACATTACTTTCACTGGAAACTCACAATAGAAAAATTCCTTCTTTTACAGAACAGTCACGACCAACCAATTTTCCCAAATGGGAACACGGAATTTTAATGAATGACAGCAAATACGTTTCTTATTTATATAATTATATTTTATATGTTATTAGTGACGTAGACATTTTTAACAATGTGTAGGAATTTTTTAGAAATGCTGGATCCTTTTTAATTTTTTAGAAATTTTTATGCTATGCGCAAATTAAAATGTAAATAAACAAGTTTTTAGGAATTTCTGCATATTGCCCATTTTATATCTAAAAAATATATTTTTATAAAAAATCAAGCTTACATTCAATTACAAATGGTAATTCTTTCAAAACAATATGAACGCTATTTTATTTTTAAATAAATTTTCAATTCGATGTTCCAAATTGGAAACACTCTACTGTAAACGGTTAAATGGAAAATACATAATTATTTTTAAGTTAGCGAATAAAGAATTTTATTTTTGATATATAAAGAACTATATTCTCACTTATAAATAATATTTCTGAAAATATTTCCTATCTTTGCAGTTATGCAACAGGATTTGTAGGCATTTCAATTTCAGTAGAATTTTAACTGTAAATGCTAGGTGAATATGTAAATTAAAATTCAATGGAACGTCCTAGTTATCCTTCATACAGATATAACAACATTAAAAGTATACATTGCAATGAACGTGTGGGTTTTATTTATGTTATTGCAGTATTCCATCGTCCATTTTACCTGGAAATACATATAAAAAAACGAGAAATGAGAGGAAATGGAAAATTCTTAATGATTAACAAGGTAAGAATTCTTGAAATCTCCCCACAAAATTTTCACACTTTCGTTTCTGTCTCATGAGTATCAACTAATTATGCATTATTATTTTTACCGTCGATTCCGAGAAAGGTCGATACCGTGGACTGCAGCGATTAATCCCCGATCTAATCTTATATATTCATTAATGGTTAAGACGATGATAATTTAATACATCGAGAAAGTCAATGCAGGAATTTAACTTTTATTTTATAACCTTTTGTTTCTGTTACGTATAATACTTCAGGATTTCTCGGAGACCATATAAAAATGAATTGGTTACACCTATATTATAAAATAATTATTTTAATTTTAATAGTTTTAAGCGTAATATTTTTTGCGATATGAGTAGATAGGTTTTACAATTTGCAGAATAAATGAAAACCGAAAGATTGTCAACTCAAACTGGGATGAAACGTCATTTTATTGATATAAACTAAGCTGAACTTGTTCATTAAAATCTAGTGAAAAACGTATCGAATTTCAAGCACTAATTTGATTGCTTAAACGAGTGTCATTTTTTTTTTCAATTTTGTTGTAATCACTTCATCATGCCTAAAACTTATTTGACTGAATATTTGAAGAACGTTTATAACGTTTCCTTTTCGTTCTCTTATCAATGTTAAGATTTATTTTAACGTTCAGTAATGTTACTTACTTAAAGTACATTATTTTATTTTTTCACTGCAGATCCCTTAATTCACGACTCAAATTACTATGATTTCGATAGTTGAAGATAAATCACAAATACGTTCCCGAAAAGGCTAATATATTCTTAACTTTTCTAAAAGAGTTTGCTTTAACAGTTTTGAAAAATGTCGTAGCTTCGTAACAGAGTGTCGGCTTCGAGACTTCATAGCCCAGAAGATGCGCCGGCATGGTGTATACGGGCGTGGTGACAGTATACGAGGCGGTTCGGATAATACATGGTACGGGTAGCATATTTACAAACCCTACCCTGATAGAACTGAGACAGGAAATCGGACAATATGATTGGCTCGCTTCGCCGAGAGCCGATGACGTCGTTCTTTGCTCTCGCGCGTGTACTTTTCATTAGTATAATTTCTTACAGTGTGAGATGTTTTATTTTTTATGATATTTTAAAAAATAATTTCATTTTTAAAAGTAATACAACACACGGAAGAATGTTTTCTGAGCTCAACTGTGGGAAAACGTAGAAGGAAAGTAGGACGACTCTTGTTTTGTTACGATTGCCGTACACTACGCGCGAGAGCTGAAAACGACGTCACTGCTCCTCGTAGCCAATGATATTGGCTGATTTCCTGCCTCAGTTCTATCAGGGTAGGGTTTGTAAATATGCGTACGGGTAATGGTCAAACGTCATCTCATAGGTGTGATGTGAAATTTCGAGAAGGAGGTGCCAGCTTAGGTGTCTTTTTCGTCACATAGGCGCGGCTCAGAATTACGATCGCCTTTATATAGTTTCAATAGGGGATGTTAACCTAACAAAACTATATCTTATTTAATAGCAGTTCGCCCAACTCTTCATATGCTGATGACTGGAGCCCTAGATAAAAGTTGGCGATATCATTCTGATAAAAAATTTCAATACTCGTTCAGCAAACAGATAATCGAAAATTACAGTTCCCGAGTAAAATTTAATATAAAAAATGATTTTTTGTATGTGTTGGTATCTAATGCGTATGTTAATTAGTTTCAGGCTGCACGGTTTTTAATATGGCAAGTTAGAGTGAGATGGAAGTCATATCTGATTTCATATTTTAATTTTTTTTTATCAACAATATTTCTAGCTGTCTCTGCAAACAAAAAAAGCTGAATAAAAATTGTCTCTGATTATCTCATCCAACTCGAAAGAATGCAACATATTTTTTAAAAATCCTAATTCAAATTTGAAACTTTCGATTATCATACCAGTATATTTATTTTCATTGAAAACAGCGTAATTAAAGATTTTTATTTTCTTGCCCACTTGCTATTGACATTATGTCTTTAAGATATTTACGATCAAAGAAAAACGATTATTTTTAAATTGTACTTAATTATGAAAACAAACTTCGTTAACTTAGTTCAGTATCTAATAAATGATTGAATCCTGAGTCTGATTATAGCATTGGAAGGTCCCAGCCGCGAGACTATCAAGAAGTTAGTGATCCTCTGTGTACGGCGAAATTTTGGTTTACCCCCGTTATGGTATTGGAGACAGGAAGGGAAGATACCTCAGATGTTGTCATCTTCATCTGACTACAAAATTTGTCTTTCAGCAAAGAGTTCTAGTGAAAAACGTAAACGGATCGAGATAATAGTGGAAATGCTCAGAAATTTCATGAGTTATTATAAACAGCAGATTTCTAAGATATGGAGATTTTTATTTGAAAATGCTAATGTTAATGTAAATGTCAGTCGCTAGCTATTTACAAAATGTGAATTCTACCTGTGCGCTGAATATATTTAGTAATTTACTATAATTTTTATACAGACGCAAATTTTATATTTAAAATATTCTCATAAGCATTAATGTATTAATACTCATGGAAATGTGATAATTTTTGTCATTTTTTATTTTAAGGCAGAATTGAAAATGAAAAAATTTAAAAGAATAGAATGTTTTTCCTTTCAAAATGTCATCATTTTCTTCAGTGTTTCTATAAAATGAATCCTTGTGCTATTTCAACATCACAGGATTGTATATTATACAATGTATAATAACACAGATCATTAAAAATTCTTTTTTCACCAGAATGGGAGTTATTGGATGATCCGAAAATGATATCATTAATCTTCCATCACGTACAGATTACTTGCTAATTTTCCATAGATTTTTTATAAATAATATATGGCATGACATAATAATAAATGGCTGAAGGCATGGGTAAAATTTCAAAATCCTCACATTCTATTCAAAGGTATTGATCATACATTGCCTTCTACGGGACTAGTGTTAAATATTTCAAATTTTCCTCAAGATTCCCTGAAAGCCCAGCAGGAATTCGGGGAATTTATTGCATTGTACATCACGGCTGCTTTGATGTTGGATTTTGAGTAATCTAAAAATAGGAGTCACTCATCAGAATTGTAATCGATTCTGAAAAGACCCATTAGTCAATACAGTAAATAAGATGCCAATCTTTTGAAAAAAAGAAAGTAAAATCACTTTCTCGATGTCTATACCATGAAAATAATACTTCAATTGATGAAAGAAAATCTGTAGGAAAGATTCAAGAAATCGTTTTCAACTTTTCAGTTGTAGAACAATGTAATTCTTTTTTTATTTAAAAAGATATATTCAGCCATAACACACAATTTATTTTTTAAAGCTAATTCAAATATAAAATACAATAAAAGTATGATTAATTATATATCCTATTTGTGATTTGTAACTCTAAAATGAGTATAAGGAGAAAGTAATTTCATTCTCCTTAGAAATTTTGTCAAAATAAAAAAAATTCATGGCTGAAGTTCATTTGTCTTTCTTTGAATGTAATTTCCTAAAATACAATGTGTATACTTTAATTAATTGTGAGCTGAATTATTATTTCTGCAGTGAGATGTAACTTAATGATATTGATTTTTGTAATCAATATTTTTTCTCATTTTATTTACAATGAATTCTAATCATACAGAACTTAATTTTTCATAATTTTCAATATGTACCATTCAATATTTTATTTTACTTTTGAATTTTATCAAAACATAATTTCTACAAATCATTCTTTCGAAATTCCGAAGAATAAAATTTTCCCAAAATTTAGAAATACAAATGCAAATATTTGAGCTATTTTTAAATCAGGTATATGATAAATGAAACTCACATTTAAAAAAACTAAAAATTGTATGCCATTACGGAAAAATGAGGATATAATGTTTATGAAACACATAAAAAAACATAAGGATGCAATTATTTAGCCTTTCATAACCATACTTATAAACCTATACTTCCTCTTAAGATGATAAATGGCACTTAAATCTAATGAACGGTGTCAACAAGTTTGTTTTTGCTTGAGACAAAAATAATAGTTTGTATATTCTTAAAGTATCAAAAATTAATATCATGCTTCCGAAATTTGCATATAGTTTTTCACGCAGATTTTTGTAAAAATAAAACAAATAATCGCATAAGTGCTAAGAAACATAAACTCCTTCAATATTTTCAGCAATACTTATCAATGAAAAAATTAGTATACATAGTGAAGCGATTATAGAGTAATCATGTAATTCTTAGAACAGACGATGAAACCAAATAGCATCTTCGAATTTCAGTACACACAGTCGGAATATGATGGAAATTTAACGTGTAGATGACATGTGCAAAAAACAGAAATTTAATAAATATTCGGAAATCATTGGTTCTATTTTCAGAAATGCCTGTCAGCACGATTAATAAAAATCATCTATGAAGTTTTAAAAATATTGAGTAGTTAAAGAAAGTTGAGACAATTTTAAAATTTTAACTCGATTCATTATTATGATTAAAAATAATCTATGCGAAAAACGCTTTGCATTTTAAACACTTCCATACACTCTCATGCTGGAAAAAAAATGAAGTTTTTTAAGTTAATTTTATTCTTTTCATATGCGTATTAAAATGCAAGAAACAAATAGGGAGCAATTCATCCTTTTGAATGGATGTTTTTTTTAGATAATAATCATACTCACATAAAATTTTCTCTTTTTGCTCCAAATATGAGATTGTTATCTATCATTAGAGTTTATATTTTTAGCCGCTAACAATGTTTCGTAGAAAACTGCTATAAAGTTAATGATTTAATTTTATGATTCTTGGTAAGATATTAAAAGAATAAACAAGCACAGCTTATATTTCATATTTTTTACTGTACCATTTGTTATGAAAAGCAAGGAAACATATTGGGTTACATATAATAATAAAAATGAGAAATTCTCTTACATTAACAATCAAAAGTGATAATTTAGCCTCTAGGGTATTAAGAATGTCACGTTGCGCTGAAAACATAAACTTCACAACGAGTTCTGAAGAATGCAAAATTTTGTTGATTTTAATATCATGCAACACAAATGTCAGTCATTTTTTTAATGGAAGGCATGTCTCCCTTAAAAGTCTTCTAAAAATAAAACGGTCTTTTGTTCCTGGGGTATTAAATGTGAGTAAAAGTGAACTGACCACATTCGTTTCATTTGTGTGTGTGTTTTAGACTTATTTCTTAGGAACTCGTGTATTTGAAATTTCAGTTAGTTTAATTGTAGAAAACCCTAAAATTTTACTGGCTTACTATAAACTAAGATATACAAATTCCTTTACATCTCCTTTAACTTCAGAATGACTGTAACTATAGTGATAAAAGAGGTGTCTAGTTATATTAAAGTGGCTATGCGCTACGCGATAAGATCATTTACTGCGCCACCTGGCGCTTTAAGCGTTCTGTTCTTAGCATAATTTTCCCCAATGTGTGTTTTTGTACTAAATCATTGATGTTCTACAGCCTTGTACCTGTTGACTTTACTCCATATCTTATCGTTTTGGGAATATCAAAGCTAAATCCACAGTCTGCCGCCCGGCGGCGCTGTAAATGGTCTCATGACGTAGCTCGCAGTCTTTATACTACACCTAGACACCCCTATAGCTGCAGTCGTTCTGAGGATAAGAGGGGTGTAAGGAACTTTAGTGGGCGCCCTGTATAAATTAATCTAAAGTAAATAGACTTAATGCTTCATTATATGTAGAAGTTAAGTTTCCTTCAGTTTCGTTTAGTTATAATAACGTCCAGTTTTGGCGGAACATGAAGGCCTTTTTCATTATAAATAGAAAAAACTAATCGTTTAAATTCCCAGGCATGTAAGACATTCACGTACTATTTTCTATAAGTAAAACTTCTATTTCTTTATAAGTGCTAATCAAGGAATGGTTTTATTTTTATCGAACTGGTGTGGCTGTCTCGAAGAATGAAATAACTCAATAATATATCAACAAAATATCAAAATACACAGAAGAGATGGCATTAAGAAGTAGCTTATTGATAATTTGCGTCTTGTTTTCAAAAAAGAAGGTTCATCTCTAACTCATATGAAGTGATTAAAGTCATTTAAAATTTATTTAATCTTGTCTCTTTTCTTTTCATTGTTCGGTGTTAAAAAGAAGCAATTTTCCTTCAACTCATGCCTTTAATTTGTTCATAAAAACATTCTTTCTTTTATTCAAGAAATTGCCACTGCCATTCTAGCAAGTAAGTGTAAAATGTTCATGATTTTTGCTCTTATTTTTACCAAAAATGGAAAACTCAATTTAATGCGTAACTAAAGAAGTTTATAATATTTTCGCAAAATATTCATAAATATTTGAGGTTATAAATTATTAAGAGGATGGTAGCATAAATTATTGGACGCATTTCAAAAATTAATAAAAAAAAACTAATAATGCTACAACTACGATTTTTAAAAAGTGAAAGCGCATTTCAAAAAGATTTTTTTTCATATAGGTAACGTACCGTTACGGTTGTCTAGGGGTTCGTAAATTATTGGACATCTCCCATTTTTAAAAGCCATTATCTGCGAAACTTTTAATTCTAGAAGAAAAATAAAAGCTTGTATTTGTAGGGAATTTTACGCTCTTTAATTTCTTAATTCACATACAGGGTGAAAACTGGATATTTTTCGAGATATTCAAGAAAAACTGAAAACGCACATCGGCTTCTGCTGATTGGTAGCCATTGCGTATGGAAATTTCTCGTTGTAGCAAATTTAGAACGAGTAATAATATGACACCTATCTGAAAAGAGGCTTTTTCATTTGCTCTCTCATTTATAAAAATGGTAGTTGTAACATTATTAGGTTTTTTTTATTATTCATTTTTTAAATCGGTTAAACCCATTTCCATACGCAATGTCAGAAGCCGATGCGCGTTTTCTAGTTTCCTTTTTTAGTTTTTTTTGAATATCTCGAAAAATATAAAGTTTTCATACTACATGTGAATTAACCTACAAATATATGCTTTTAATTTCCTTCTAGATTCAAAAATTTCACAGATAATGACTTTCAAAGATGGGAAATGTCCAATAATTTACGATCCCCTAGACCACCGTAATGGCACGTTACCTATATGGAAAAAAAATTACAATGCGTTCTCATTAAAAAAAAAAACCTTAGTTTTAAAATTATTAGTTTTTTTTTATTAATTTTTAAAATGGGTCCAATGATTTATGACCCTGTGTAATTTTCAGGAGGAGAAAGTAATGCTCAAATTCCGAAGATTTTCGTAGAAAATGCACCAACGAAATACATATATAAATGTAGGTTAGTCTTGACTTTTGCTAGCCTGGTGGATTCGATCGAAAGCTTCGGCTTCAGGATCAAAAGATAACATTTCGATTCTCTATTCCTGTTCATGTCCACTTCATGTATGAACTTGATGGACAAGCGAATCCTAAGTCTTCAATTCGGTGTAATGAGGAATGGAATGTTTGTAAACATTATGAAATACTGTTCGCATTATTTAGTGCTAGATGAACATTATGAGATATGACTGGGAAGTACTCATACTAATTGTATAGTTACATAGCAAGCCGTAAATCTATGCATATGACAAGGTTGATTTATATAGAATGTTCGAGCCAAAAGTCTCTCTTTTAAATTTAACAAACAGAAAAAAAGGCACATAAAACTTTTAAATGATGTATACAGTTTTTAAATTACATTCTATACTTTAACAATGATTCAAATAATTTAGTGCTATCTTCGTTATTATCATTTAGTACTATGTAAGAACAATATAAAATCATCTCATGTATTTATAAGTAAACTGTCTTCAATGTTTCAGAGGCAAATTATTCCAATTAATTATTAATAAGTATTTTAACAATTGCTGATAAGAAATATATTGATAAAGTAAACAGGTGTATGGTTTCTTTATGTTTGTTGCTAGAAAAATGTCAGAAATTCCTAACGCTAAAAAATAGAGATATTTTCAGAATTTCGTCATTCAGAATTCATTCAACAGAAACCATAAATTCATAACACTAATAATGAGATGCACAAAATTTATCATTTCCAAAGAAAAGTTAACTAAAAAAAATGGGAAATCAGTTATGTACTGGAGAGATATAACAATTTACTTTAACAAGATACTTGTAAGAATAGTTGTTATAAACGTTGCAATTTTGAAATGTACTTCATTGGTAATTTTAATATTAAGAATTTTTTGTCATTTATCCCTTTTTAAAAACTGTCATAATCATTTACGCGAAACAAGAATCAACACTTAAAAACACACATAGTACCCAGCTGCAAAATATATTTTATTATGTGACGAAAACAATGCATATTAAGATAACAAATAAAAGAAAATAATAGTGTTGTCTCAAAACGCATATAACATTATTCTTTTGTATTGATTTCAGGTGAACTGTTGAGTACAAAAAATTTAATTAAGAATAATGAGAGGAAAAGTAAAGCTATAAATTTGTTAATCCGGTTAACAGTTCAAAAATTTATCCGATAAAATTTCTATATGCTGGTTAATTTGATTTACGACTTCTATGTCATGAAAGTCTTCTCAGCCACAAACACAGTAGGCGTCTCTTTCCCATACAGAGGCATGAATTTACTCCTAATTACAGTGTACTGCCCACCTAAAGAAGACCTGTATCACACACTCGCAGAACTAGAAACATGCTTCATGCTTCCTTATGATAGGGTCCTCCTTACGGGAGACTTTAACTCCAAGAGCCCAGTGTGGGGAAGTGATGTAGAGGATGAGAGAGGCAGACAACTCATGGAGTTTGTACTCTCAAAAGGCCTAGCGATTGTAAACGAAGAAGACACCATCCCAACATTCGATGGATCCCGAGGCAGGTCGTGGGTGGACATCACCATCAGTGACCCACTCCTTCTTGACAATATTTTCAAATGGAAGGTAGACCTAGAGCCGACCTGTAGCGACCACAACAGCATCTCGTTCTCACTGTACACAGGCAAAAAGACCAAACCAAGGAAGCACAGAAGGTTCAACCTGAAAAATATCAACATTCTTTCGCTGCGCTCATCCCTTCACTCAGAAATTGGCAACAGGGTACTTGTTCATGCGACGGACCTTGACAGGGAAGTAGAGGACTATGTCACAAAGATCACCTCAGCATGCAAGAACAGCGTCCAAGTCCGTCAACCACTATCCAAAAAACAAAGATGGTGGGACAGGAATCTGGAAATCCTCCGCAGTCGAGTCAGGCGAGCCAAAAAGAAGATGTACCAGGCAAGACTCCCAAACGATCGAAAATTTCTAAGACAGAAATTCAAAAAGGTTGAGGGAGAATACAAATTCAAACTTCTGCAGGCCAAAAGAGAAGGATGGGCTGACACGTGTGAAGAAGTTACAACAGAGCAGCCTTTTGGCGTCCATTTCGATGTTGCAAAATGCCCAGATAAGAGACACCTGCAACTAAGTGCAGTATCGAAACAAGATGGCTCCCTGACATCGACAACGGAGGAAGCTCTTCAAGTCCTTCTGGACTTTCACTTCCCTTCTGATCCCCATCAAGACAGCCCGTCCCAAGCTTCTATCCGTCAACAGAGTAAAATCCTGCCCTCCACAGATAACGACCCTCCCTTCTCTCCACTTGAACTAGAGGCAGCCGTGAAGAACATACGGAGCAAAAAGGCACCAGGACCGGACGGACTCTTTGGGGACATTGTCAAGGAGGCTTTCCAAGCGAATAAAACCTACCTGCTGCACCTTTTCAATGCCTGCCTAGATCAAGGGCACTTCCCCAGTAGCTGGAAGAAAGCGGATCTAGTATTGTTCAATAAGAACAATAAGAAGGACACGGATCCAGCTGCTTTCCGTCCCATTTGTCTACTGGATGCGCTTGGAAAGGTATTGGACAGGCTAGTTACACAAAGGATCTTTCACCATCTACTAAAGCACAAACTGTTAAGTGCTCATCAATTTGGCTTTACGCCAGGACGGAGTGCGCCAGGGGCCATCATACAGCTGAAAGACTGGATTCATATGGCGAGACTGGAAAAGAAGCACAGCGTGATAATCTCTTTGGATGTTAAGAGCGCATTCAGCAGGGTATGGTGGCCCCTCGTACTCCATAACCTGAAGAGAATGGCCTGTCCAAGAAACCTATATGGTATAGCAGCAAGCTTCCTTGACGGTAGATCAATTTCTCTCTCCTATGGAGACACAGTCATCTCGAAGGATTATTCCATAGGCTGTCCCCAGGGGTCCAACTCCGGACCATTATATTGGTTGCTCATAGTGAACGACGCTCTCGAGATGGACTTTGGAGAGGATGTGAGAATACTGGCATATGCGGACGACATCTATCTCTTTGTAGCAGCAACTGGAAAACAGAATGTAAAGAAATATGCAGAGACAGCCCTTCAGAAACTACAAGAATGGAGCATTACAGCCAAAGTCGAATTCGCACACGAGAAAACGAAGCTAATTCCCTTCGGGAAAAAAGGTAAACAAAAGCACCCCCCTTACTGCTCCTTCAATGGGAGAGCAATAAAGCTCTCCAGACAGCTTAAAATCCTAGGAGTGGTACTTGACGATGGACTTAACTTCCTTCCACACATTCAGTATGTGAGGGGAAAAACCTTGAAAATCCTCAATAGACTGACTATAGCCAGATCTCGTAGAGGGCTCTCAGGTAGGGTAGTTAAAATGCTCTACAAGAGGGCTCTTGAAAGGATCATTGTCTATGCTGCCCCAGCTTGGTGGGTCGGAACGGCTAATCAGAGGCAAAAAATAAACAGCCTCCAGAGACAAGTACTACTAGCAGTAACGGGGGCCTTTCGTACCACATCAACAGCCGCACTCCAAGTGATAAGTGGTATAGAACCAGCAGATCTCGTGTGCGAAATGGAAGCCGCATTGTACCAGTTGAAGCACAACCGCCCAGATCCTCACTTCCTTGGCGTCCACCTGGAGAGCAATCAAGTGGAGAGGTATCTTCCGTCCTGGGCACATCCCAGCACAAAGCATCTAGTCCACTGGGATCAGGACAGTTCGGACTATGACCTGGGAATTTTCACAGATGGATCCAAGCTAAACGGACAAGTAGGAGCTGCTTTCAGCGTGTTCGACCCACAACACTCTGGAGACTTTCAGTTTAGACTCGATGATCACTGTTCTGTGTTTCAGGCTGAATTAACAGCCATAAAACAGGCACTCTTATGGAAACAGCAAAACAGACCACACGCCAACTGCCACTTGTTCACAGACAGCATGAGTTCACTGAAAGCTCTCCAGAAGTTTGCGCCGAAAAACAACTTAGTGGATGACATCAATAGCTTGTTAGATGGAACCATCTCCTTACACTGGGTCAAAGCCCACATCGGAGTTGCTGGCAATGAGGTAGCGGACAAGGCAGCAAAAGCAGCAAGCGACAGACCATCAGTCGACATACATCTGGGGATACCAGAAAGGTCACTTAAAACATCAATTCGGCACCTCCTCCTCAGAGAGTGGCAGGACCGCTGGAAGGACGACAATGCGAAAGGAAGATTTACGTTTAACATCTTCCCAGAAGTTAAGACCAACAGATGTATAGACAATCGCCAATTGTCCCAAGTAGTCACAAACCATGGCCTTTGTCCCTACTACCTCAAGAAGTTCAACCTTCGAGAATGCAACTGCCGGTGTGGTGAGGACGTAGATGACGACATCCTGCATTACATCTTCAGGTGCCCCCTCCTCGACAGCCAAAGGTCTCTCATCCGTCCTGGTCAATCCGTCCTTCAGATCCTGCAGGACAAGCACAGGACAAAAGAAGTGAAGTCCCTCCTATCCTTCCTGTTTCTTCATCAACAGGATATATTTGAACAGGATCCAGAAGACATTTCCTAATGCCCATGAACACTAGGTTGCTCCTCCAGAGACTTTCAGGCCCTTTCCATACTCATTGTACATATCATAGTCATCTCTTCATCACCTTCATCTTTGAGTGTTTGCTATAGAAGCTCATGTACCCACTGGACAATCGCATTTTATTTTCCCCACTCTTTGTAAAGTCTCCCGTAAAGTATCATCATGTTTTCTTTATTATTTTTCCTTTTAATTCTTTCATTATTCAGCATTGTCGGGAAATAGTTTGTAACCTCACACTGTATCACTATGTCGCCGCCACAGAGCCTTATGTATGGGCCAGGCATTGTAAATCATGTATCTCTTATCGTTAGAAACAACAAAGCAAGGGTTTGCCGGTGGATCTGACGACTCTACAGAGGAGCAGCAGCACTGGACAGCTAAGCACCCAGCACATATTTTTTTGAGAGTCCCCGGCACAAGTCGGGCCTCTACCAAAATTTATTGAAGAGCCTATGCCGGTGTAACGCCAATGCAGGCACACACCATATTCCCCATCCGTATTACGACTTCTAAGTCAAAAAAATTATTATATTGATTCATTACCAGAAATTTGCTCACAAATCTTTTAGGGGAAGTTCGTCATTATTTTTTATGCTTGCAAAATTGCATAATATTTTCTAGTTTAGAGATATAATGACATATTACAGCTAAAAAATTTGTATATATTGGAATTCTGCTTAATTGCTTATTGAGTTGAAACAAAACAGAACACACACAATCTTAAATAAATTCTCAAAATATATATATATATATATATCTTTGAGAATTCAGAACATTTAATTTATATCAGGAAGGTCTTATAATAAATTCTCTACATCTGGTCCAATTTTATATCAGATGGGATCAGAGTAGGTCAATGATTTTTCATTTGTTATACAAATAATAACTTATTAATGTTTTCATTCTACATTATATGACATTAAATACATTTCAATCCTGTTCCCCAGCCGAATTTGTTTCTGGATTTCGTTTGGAAGCCGATATGCTTGCAAATCAATTCTATGTTTCTTATAGGAATTCATGCAAAATAGAGTAATATGTTCTTTACTATCAGATGATTCATTATTTAAAGTTTCACAACAGAACTTGAAATTTATAAGAATTACAGCGTTTCGATGGAGCGGATAGGTAAATCTCAAATAATATTTTTATTCATATAAGAATTTATTCCACATCTACTTATAACTAGCATTGAATTTTTGAATGAAAGCATGTTACTTTTTTTCTTCGCTTTTCTTTATTTCAAACTTTGCAAAGTGTTTCTTGTGTGTGTTTTTTATCTGTGCGTCCGCAATGCTCAAAATTAAATTTTTCCACTTTTTTCACATCACAAAATTCATTCAACAGCACTACCTCATATAATGAATGCACATAACACGCAAGACTGCATTTAAATGCTGGATTTATGTTTTATTCATATTCAAAATGATCAAAGAAATTATTTTCATTTTTGAAGAAAACTCCTATGATTCAGCTTTCTAAGCTTTGAGTGAAAAAATTCACCAATCAGAATATTTATATAAAAAAACCGTCCCTCAAAAAAGGTACCTCAGCATATCAAACTTATTATATGCATAAACATACAAGAAATTGGTTCTTAGCAAGTTGAGTCTTATTCTTTAAACTCCAATCTACGAATATACATTATACAAATATCTCAGTCGGCTGCCAAAGCTTTAAGTGAAGCATATGGAGATATACTTTTGTATTAACTTGTTTCAAAAGAACACAACTTTGCTATATTTGACCATCCTTTTAACTATTAAACTATCTGTCTGTAACCTATCCTTAAACTACTATTCACCTTGTCTGTCATGATATTACAAATCTAAAATTCTTGAATGCCCATTGTTATTCTTTTAAGAAGCTTAATTAGGATCTCCTCTTCTATACTTTTTCTATTTTAGATTATTTCTTCTTTTCCTTAAAAATATCACTTCACTTTTCGCTGCAGTGAAATGAATTCAAATGATTAATTACTTTTTTTACCTCAAATTTGCATAAACAATTTCTCAAAATATAGACTTTGCCCACGTAGCTCTTGTTTACCCCTGCATTAACATTAACGCCACTGTAAACCTCAGAGCTCGGAACCCAAATGGCTCCCTGTCACTTGAATGGGTATACGTGGAAGGAAATGCCTACGGTGCTCCCGTAGGGAGACATGATTGACCTCACATCTGTCCTTGCTTCCGTTAAGTTGTCGTACTTTACCTTTTGTTTATCATTGAAAATGAATAATTAATGATCACTCTCAAATACGGAAACTCCCCGATCTTTTGTGCATGCGCCAGACGGAGTTGACTTCACCAAAATATGGGTGAAATGAAAAGCGGAGGGAGGGGTAGATGTTTGCATTTTACTTAGTAGTATATAGAAACATTTTACTTTCATTTATTGATTTGCTGCAAAAAGTAACTAAAAATCGGTCAAATAAATGAATCAATCGCATCCTGAAAAACGCTCATCTTACTCATTGCCTGTCACCCCTTTCCGCAATAAAATCGTCCGAAAGTGCTAGTCTCGGTTGTTTGAAACGGACAATAACTTATAATGCATCACAGAATACAAAAACTTTTTGAATTGAAAACATTCTGGTCTAGAATATTTCACTGTCAAACCGCTTTTCACCAGACATTCGGCAGACACGATGTTAGTTTTTGTTTTATGAAAAACATCGGATGTCCCAAAAAATGTGTCAGTGGCTCTTTATTTTCAAGAACACACTTTAGCAACCTGGCAAAGATGTAGATGTGGAGTTTAACTCATTTGCTGACAATACAGCGCACTGCATGGCCTAAGCTTTAGGTAAAGACGTCAAAAAGTGTACAGAAACTTAACCATATAGATTTATTTTACGGTTAGGTTCCCAACAATTATTCAATATCGCTGTCATCAATTTTACATTTCCGCTCCTTTTCAATGTACCGTCCTTCACGCATGCATTTAGGAAGATCTCGCTTACGAAGTGCATGAAAGGATGCGTTTTAAACACTGATACTTGTTTTGTGACAGCGAATGAAGAATACGAATGAATAGCTGATGAAAACAGATCATGTATCCCATTCGGAACTTTAGAGACAGTTTACAAATAAAGTCTTTCAAAAAGTTGAGCACTAGAAAAAAACTAGAGTTTGTGAAGAGTAGTCGTAGAGTAGTAGAGTTTGAAAGTCATGTAGGATTTTAAACTATAAAGAAACAATAGAATCCACTTTATCGGAATTAAATTGTGTGAAACTAAATTTCAAAATAAAATATATTATAAGATAATATCAGGAAAAAATTAGTAAAAATTTGCATATCTCAAACGAGTTTAACGTAGAAGGTATTTAAATTGCGATTTGAAAACGTCAATAAGGAATTTTTCTATTTTTTGATTTGTTATACCTCTTCTTCTCTCAGAATGTTTTATTTACTTGTTTGATTTTCATTCAGCCGTAATTCCTGTTACTTTTTACCTTATTTTAATACAGATTGAGAATTTTTGCTATAAAAGCCACCGTATATATCTTTGGTCATAAATAGAGAAACGTTTCAGAATTCCATTTCTTGAAATCTTCATTTCAATATTCGAAGAAAATAATTAAGCAAAAGCTACTTGTAATTAACGAAATATTTTCAGAACTTGAAATCGCGGATAATGTTTTCAAACATTAAAGTTTTATCATTTACGGTCTCTATTTGAAAGAGAACCTTGCATTATTTCCAGAGTAAGTTAACAATAAAAAAAGGTTAAATGGAATAACTTAGAATTCTTTTATTATTTTCTCTTTGTAAATAAATTTCATACATCAATCGTAAAAATGTTTGTACGGACTCCTTACGTTAAACAAGATACTTTTAGTTGATTGAGAATTTATTTAGGAAGACATTACCATGTTTCTTGATCATTTTGTGATTTGTTTCACGGGTGTATAATCGAATTCAAACTTTTCCATGCGACTCCATCTGCCGTTTGATTACCATATTTATTTGGAATATTCATGCCAGAAACTGTACTTTATCTTAGTTTCACATCGGATAGAAGAAAAGAGGTCTTGTTGTAGGATTTCCTAATACCTAACTACGCCACAGTTAAGGTTAAGTCCTTCCAATCCGGAATAAATCTTACCTTTTACTTTTCTCAAGTTATTATATTCAAATGTAAGGATGAAATTACTGAAGGTTAGTAGATGGGAGATAAATGTTTATTTAAATGAATAAGAAGTGTTTTTATTTAAATTATCTTCATACTTGTTAGGACCATTTTTTTATTTATGGAAAGAATAAGGTTGATAAATATTCATTCTTGTTTTTTTTTAATCCATTTTTTTTCAGACAACTAAAACTTTTCGTATGGTTTTATACTTTTTTATGGTTTTATACTTCATACCTGTTAGGCCCATTTCTTTATTCATCGAATGAACAAGATCAAATTCATTCTTGTTTTTTTGAATCCATTCTTTTTTCAGACAACTAAAACTTTTTGTGTGGTTTTCACGCTGACAGTGAAATTTAAAATTTTAAAAAGGGCATACCTCTATGAAATAAATCATATAACTAATAAATAAAAATGCTTATAAAATATTCAGCAAGGTTTATGAGGTCTAACTCTGGTTCGGTTCTACATATCTACAAAAAGTCAGCTCCTTAAAAACCGATATAGCAATGTTTGAGGTAATTTAGTTAAAGTAAGTACAAGTGAAATAATTTAACAAATGATATCAAAAATTAAACTTTGAATTTAACAGAATGACGCAAAATGCAGCACTTCCAATAAAATTCAAAAGAAAAATATTAAAGTGCAAAAAAGAAAATACGGAAGAAGTAAGCAAGAGTGATAAAAATATACCTTTTGGGAGCAACGCAGCAGTATCTAGTAAATGCTTCAACAATATTGTCCATAATCAACTAATCAATTAAGATTGAACCAAACTAGAAAAATTATACTTCAATAAAAATTATAATACACTAAGATTAAACAAATAAAATGGAAAAAATGGAAGGGAATTCGAATGGCGAACTTTTTCAAAGTGCCACCCGCAATCGGAGTTCTAATATGGATAAATTTTCAGTCAAGGGAATGACTTAAAAGTCAAATAATATTCCCTCTGTGGCCTGAATTTATCCAATAATTAAAACAAGGAAAAAACTTTTCTTAAATAAAAAAAAAACTTCAAAAAGTTTTCTTTACCAAATCCAATATATAAAAAGAAGATAAAATTAATCTTACCCTCTGCCAGTTTAAGTAAAAGGCATGGAAGAGGTATTTTGAAAAACTACAGAAATTTGACTTTCCAGAATCGTTTTATAAGATTCCTTATGACAATAATTCACACTTCCGCAGTCACCTTTGTTCCTCCTCAAAATGCCAGTCTGCACTAAAGAATATACACAGACCGGCTAATGAAATGACAAGAAAGGATATGCCCGAATCCAAAGTTCGATTCCTCCTAGAAGTATCGTCCTGTACTTTTGGCGTACAGATATTTCCTTTCATGGTATTAGATGAGAACGCTTTTCCTAAATATATCTCTGCAGGCCTTTTCTTCGGGAATGAGCGAAAATGTAATGATACTCACTCCGAAAGTGAATAACAGTTGTTACTTTATTTATAAAATAGATCTTGATGGAGAAATTTCTGTACATTTTTTTTCAAAATTCTCTTTTTATCCTGTTTTTTACGTAAACTACCTCACATCTCACTCTATCTCTCTCATTAGCTAATGTGTTGCAGTACATTCTAATGCGAATTTCAGGAAGTTAAACTGCTTTGTTCGGAAAGACGAGAATCTCAAACAGTTGTTTTTTAGCAACCTATGTCCTATAATACAGAAAATACACAATAGCAAAGATTTAAATAAATGTTATGTGAAAATTAGACTAATATTTCAATAAATGTTATTCATAATATGTTTCATAAAGATCATAAAAATAAATTCTGGCGTTCCGAGAAAAGCTCTTTTCAAGTGACACATCATGCAACTTTAGAAATAATTCAAAACATTAATCGTCTGTTGACTTATTTCATATGCATATTTTTTCATCATCAAGACAAAACGTAACTATTTGGTTTTTTGGACAGTTGCATCTGATTACATTAACTAAATATAGAACATTTAAGATTCCTAAAGTTTACAAACCGTTGTAAATATATAATATTTGTTCACAGCATATAATACATGTTTTTAAACACATTTTTTTTAAATTCAAGAGCAAATTGTTAAGAGATTAATTAGTATAAAAAACAATTTTCTTGTTCGAAACTGTTTACTGTGCATTTCCATAATTTTTTTAGCATTTTTTCGTAGTTTATCTTCTTAAGTTGAGCAATTTGCACAAAACCAGGTTGCAGATTCAGAAAAAAATAGCTAAGGAGTTTCTATAGACTTCATTTGAATTTATTTGTTGGAATCATATGTGATGTGAAAGTAAATTAATGTAAAGTTTCATTCTGTAAATGAATTGGAGTGTAGAACATACAATTTGACACCGATTTCGTAATTTTAGCCTCCTTCAAAACTTTTAGAACAATAAACACACATATCGGAAATTTAGATTTTCATATTCCCGTCATTCCTAGAAAGTTTATTTTAAGCTTCTGTTGTAATGGGATTTTAGTTGTTCAGATCACACACTTCTTCCTTTCCTTTACTAGGATCGACAAGTTTATTTGATAACAGAGATTGCAAAGCATTTTTACCTTCTACGGAAGCAAAAGAAATATAAAAACTACAGTTACTATAAGAACGGGTAACTGGATTTCATATTTTTAAAGAAAGTGTGTCAACAGTTAAAATCATTTCGAAAAATATTAATGAAACGTGATAAAAGCTTACGCTGAATCTGGATCAAGTATTGTGATACATTTTAGTAAAATTTCCAAAATGACTGTTTTCTTCATTCGAAATCAAAACTGCATAAAGCGACTAAACATTTATTGCATTAGCTTTATTAAAGCTGCTCCATATTTTTTTTAACTATGCATGCTTTGAAAGATATTGAAATAATTACATTTTTAGAAGTTGTCTGATATTTGCATTCTTAAAACATAATAGTCAATTACATGATTACTTAAATTTTTTGAACAAAGACTTCAGGTGTAATATTAATTAATATATAAAAAATGAAACCATTTTAAAAAGATTAATAAAATTCTGTGTGGTCTAATTACTCATCATGAATACATAAATGTTAATAATAAATGAAAAACTTAAAAGTTCCTACTAATAATATAATTTGAGACGTTGTTTATCTTAATATAAATAAAAGTCATTGTGGGTATGTATGTTTGTTTGTATGTATGCTCCACATCTCCTCCTAAACCACGACGCTGATTTCAACCAAACTTTTCACACTTATTAATTAAGACAAGGTGAAGATTACTGTCAACTTCTCAAAGTGCAAATGTTTATTAAACAGTCAGTTAATTAGAAATTAACCGAAACGGTATTTCCGCAGTAACTTCGGAGCAAATTATCCCTTAAAAATTATTTTTATACCATCTTAACATTCAAACTGTTACCTTTTTAATGGTACCAATTTTATGTCTGTGACAATTTTCCTTCAATTTTAATTGATTTTTTAAAAATTTGTTAAATTGTTAATTACCTGCAGACGATTTTGAAATAACGCAAATTTATAGCTACTCCGTTCCTAGGTAACAGTTAGACTTTGAACTAATTTACCTTTATTTCTGAAATTTTTCCTTATTTTTATAAATGTATCTTAATATAAATAAAAATCAATGCCAATATGTTTCTATGTATGTATGTTCCACATCTCCTCCTAAACCACTGCACCGTATAGAACCAAATTTTGCATACTTATTATTTAAGACAAGATACCTGTCAACTTTTCAAAGTGTAAAAGTTAATTGAACAGTCAGTTAATTAAAAATGAACCGAAACCGTTTTTTCGCAATAACTTCGGCGCAATTTTTTCCACAAAAAAATTTTTATATCATCTTAAAGTTCAAATTTTACCTTTTCAATGATACCGATTTTATTTCTGTTAAATTTTTCTTTTAATTTTTGTTAATATTTTTTTTAAAAAAATAAATAATTGATTACATGCAGACGATTTTGAAATAACTCAAATTTAGATCTACCCCTTTGCTAAGCAACGGTTAGACTTTGAACTAATATGCATTTATTTCTGAAAATTTTCCTTCTTTTTATATAAGAAGAGAGAGATCATCATCAAATTTTAAAAGCCCTAATCTTATTAAAATTTCAGTTAATTGGAAATTAAGCAAGATTTGGCATTTTCCGTGATATTTTTCTAAAATATGTATAATGTCACAAAAACTATTTTTACACATATTTAAAGTTAAAAAAATTAGCTTTTCATGACAGAAGTTTCATTTTCTTTCAATTCGTTGCCCTCATTGTAAAAATTTTTCAAAAATTAAATTGTGTATAAAATTTACAATTTGTAACACTTTTTTTTTTATTGGTGAAGAACAAGAATACATAAGACTAACTGTTGCCATCTCACATTAGAAGAATTCTGGATGAAGCATAATTTCATTATTTTTTTATTCATAATAATTTCAACGCTTTTTCTTAATTAAAAATTTACTATGTAATTAATTGTCCCAAAACATCCGTTAAAATCTTTCTGCTAGATTCATGAACAAAATTTTAACTACCTATGCAAAAAATATTAATAACGTATAGAGAAAATTAGCTATAGGCGGTTTTTAAAAATCGTCTGGTTCAATTGATATTTTCATTTTAGTTATAAGACGTTTCAGAAGTTAAAAGAAATTTGGGTATTGTAATTTTCTATACAAAAGTAGTTTTTAACATCAAAAATATTAGACATTAAAGTATTTTAATCCTTAGCAACGCCGGGCATAACAGCCAGTTGTAAATAAATATCAAATATTCTCAAACTTAAATAAATTATTTGGTGGATAAAATAATAGAAATTATAAATCATGAGTTTCAAACAAACGGCAGCAGATTTTGATTCACTTTTTATGATTTCTTCATTTA
The DNA here is from genome assembly GCA_013235015.1 of Araneus ventricosus. Taxonomy (NCBI): domain Eukaryota; kingdom Metazoa; phylum Arthropoda; class Arachnida; order Araneae; family Araneidae; genus Araneus; species Araneus ventricosus. Next base: position 26,418 of record BGPR01009703.1, read on the forward strand.
TAAATTTATAATGAGTTCGAAATCGAATGTCACCTAAAGAATTAATTTAATGATGATATTTCCTTCCCCATGCATGTTTTAAAACGATTCCAAAGTGTTTGCGTTAATACTGTAAAAATCTAACAAATTCGATTGCCTGAATTACATTTTTGTTAAATATCATAGTAAATGATTTCTTAAATTTCTGTGCATATAGTTTCAAATACTTTACTTATTTTCTAGTTCTGCAACTTAGAGTATAAATGCAGTCGTGGGAAATATGCTGTGCTTCAGTTTGCAAAGAAAATTCAACCGAAGTGCAATAAGGTTGATATGTTAAGATTTCTAAATAGGTTGAGATCCTATTTAAAAAGCTATAAAGAAACACTTTTGTTTTTCAGGTTGAATTTGATGTAAATAGAATAATGTTGACAGCTTATGCAAACTAATTATGTATTGCCGCAATTTTAAATTATGTATTTAAACCTTAAATACTTCCCTGGCAACTTATTAACATTCTACTCCTTTGAAAAATAGAGTTTAAAATAATTTTTGGCAGGATTATGTTCTTGCAAATACAATTCATTTCTTATTTAAACTTCCGGTTTTCGGTTCTGATAAAACATTTAATAAATATGTTTCTAGTTCCTTTATAAGGCCACGTAAATGTACAATCAAATAGAATAAAAAGAATAAAACATTACGATTATTGGTCAAAAATGTCTTTTCAGGCCTTTAAAATGGATTTACGTCATAATCATTTGCAGAGAAAAAAATATAATACAATTTCTTAGAGAAAAAAGGATGTAAAAGTTATATATAATTTTATTTTTAGAAGCAAATCAAAATAAATAATTGCTGGATCCTTTTATGGCATATTGTATAGAGTCCTTTTAAATGATCTTTTCTAATGCAGTCAATTTTCTTTTGGGGGTTACATTTTCGTAATAGTTAAACTAGGTACGGTAATACCAAATATTTGGGTTCTTTTTTCTCTTCTCAACTGGATGACTGTCTGTGGTAGATACGCGTATCGCGACTTTTGGTTACCCCAGGGATTCTTTGCTACAGATATTTGCATTATTTTCTGCTATTTTTCTAGTCTAGGACGAAGGCATATGCCACTTTCGTTTGATATTCGATTTCCTTGGCGTTTTTTTCCTCCTTTGTTGTAAAAATAAACAAATAAAATTACATTGAAAGCTGTTTCAATTATAGCCAAGCGATTTTATTAATGATAAACTAAATGTGTTGCTTTATTAAATCGTGAATGTGAATCATTAGTTTGAAAAGTAACAAATAAACAAGTGGGTTTATTTGAATTTTATCATTATAATAATAACAACTAATTTCTATCTTTAGTGTCTACTTAGCAGTATTTTCTTTTTGTTTACTTTATAATAAAAGTGTCTTATACGATTAATTCATATAACGTATTGCTGGACTTTGAAATATGTGAAAATGATATCATCTAGGTATCGAGAATTTTGAATTACGCTGAAACAACAACCAATTTAAAATGTACATAAGTTTAAATTTTAGTAAATTTTGTCAACAAGAAAACGAAAAATTAATTGCTTTTGTGTCTTTCAAAAGCTTTAAAACAAAGTTTGAAAAAGCTAGGCTAAATAACTCTAGCAAGAAAAGAAATCTTTGAATAGTGAACATTTATGACAAATTCTCAAAAATTATAATTTATGCAAGAAATTCGAAGACCGATATTGTGTATGTTAGATTTTGCAAAAACCTGTTGCATTATCGTACTTTTGTTAGAGAAAATTAGATCATATTTATGACATTGGACTGTAAAATGTCTTTGCTAGAGTATTTTTTAAAACTTCTGATTAAGAAAAACATTCACTCCAAAAAGATAATAATAAAATAATAATTTAAACTATTTCATCCCGAACGTTATTTATTTGTAACGAAAATGTTTTAAAACACTTAAAATTTTAAACGTTCAATCGAAATCGCAGAAATATGTACCAAGGCAAATTTCAGAATATCTTGAGAGAATTTGCCATAAAATATGAATCTCCGTCCATTTTATGCGTCAGTACATGGAGATTTCCTCTACAGATAAAGAATTTTGTAAAGTAATATACACAATGTATTATTTAATGTGTATGATCGTAAGTCTGCAATGTATCAAACTATCGTAAATATTGAGGTTTGTAATTTCTGATAATAAATTCATATTTTTCTAGATTTTCTCTTAGTATATATATAAATCATTATATATTTATATAGGACAAATAAAATAAATTTAATTCTTTTTTTTATATAAATTAATAAATTAATTTTTAATAAATCGCAATTTAAAAGTTAGCATAACTATTACTATAATTCAATCATTTTACAATTAAAAGAAAATCATATTTTGTTTTTCTATTTTCATTATTTAACTTTCTTCCAATAAATATTTTCTCATTGAGTAATGCATATAACAAGTTATCGATCCCTTTTCATGGCACCCGGAAATGACAGATAAGGATTGAAGAAGTACTCAAAACTCATTAAGTTGATGTTTATTGAGGTATGTGTTACCTGTTTATAAATTAATATTTTTCTAGACTTTCTCCGGGTATATATATTTGTCATTATATATATATAGAGGTAAAATAAAATAAATTATTTTTTCTGTTTATATAAATCAATGATTTTTTTAAAGCCGTCATTTGAAAGGTATGATATCCCTTATTAATATTTCAACCATATCACAATTAAAAGAAAATGAGATTTCGTTTTCTTATTTATTATTTAACTTTCTTTCGATAAATATTTAGTCATTTAGGAATGCATTTAACAAGTTATCGATCCTCTTTCATGGCACCCGGGAATGACAGATGGAGATTGTAGAAGTACTCAAATTTCAAAACGAAAGGAAAAAATACAAGTGACACTGGATTGCAGAAAACGTTCGAGGAAATGACACAAACAGAAATAAAAACCACTTTTTCGAAGAAATGAAAGCATTTGTAAAGAAATATATGTTGGCTGTATCTTCTAATTATATTTTTCAGAATTCTGAAAATTGAAGGAAAAACGGAATTTTGAATAGCCCGTATTCAAATGAATCGAAAATATAAAAAATTCATTCTTCGATGCTTCAGGGGAAGCGAAGTAGTTTCTGAGGTACGCTCTTTCGGTGAATAACATACTTTAAAAAAATATGATAGATGAATGATATGACACTGATATTTACAATAATTTAAATCATGTCAATATTTATACTTCAAACTTCATTTTATTTGAAAGGATGTTAAATTTTCTTACAATATTTTTACTCGGTAGTATGACAAAAGAAGATTGTTGTAACAGCTGAAGTTTTAAATTATTAAACTGATTCTGTTTGCCTTCTTTAGCTCAATTTAAATTCTCCAGTCAGGAATAAACTGTTTCCTCATACAAACAGCATATCCCCAAAATTCCCTTCTTTTTCCATCAATAACGTCAAATAAGATACTTTTATTTACCAGCTATTTATTTACAATTAATCAGCTTCTTAACGAATAGTCTGAAATTTGTAGACGTAGTTTTTACGAATGTACGTTTGTAAGTTTGTATTTGTAGTTTATGACTTTTTATCTAAACAATCAGATATTTTATAGTTGTGTCTGTTTTAACCTTCTGACTACTTATCCCGCGATATCTGCGGGTTGGAAGTAAGTCTATTTTCTGTTGCATCCTGCAATTTTTTCAAGCTAATGGGTTTGCGTAGTACTTCTAAAACGCTGAATCACGTGATACTAATAGGCGCATGTAAATAACACCATTCATTGATTCGATCATATTTGAGCTGTTTTCCAAACATTGCATCTGAAAATAATTAAGAATTCCGCAGTCAGGGTTGAAAGACTGAACAGGGTGTATATTATGAAAAATTTGAATAAGCCAAATTAATTTATTTAATCGCCAGTAAAATTAAAATAATAGATTTTACAATGCTATTTTCTTCCTGAATTATGATAACACATCCTAAACCTTTGAGGAGGAATGTTTAGGTTTAATGACTGATTTGATATTAGAACAAGTTACGTCATATATTTCAATATCTGATATTACCGCATGGTTCTAAAAAATTAGAGCTTATTGCTTCAATACAACATGCTAATTTAACTCTATGCCACACACATAATGTAAATAACAATGAAAATCAATAAGAAATGAAATATATATATTGATGTGTTTATTTTCATTCAACAGAGATTGAAAGTTAAAATCATAAACATACTACCCTAATACATATTTTAACCTATATATTTCAATGCAAAAAACACTAAAAGCAATAGTTTAGTTTGATTCCTGTTTGTGATCATCAGTATAATTTCACATTATCTATATAATGATGTAATTGCTACGAAAAGAAATGCAGTGGAATCTCCTATAACGAAATCAGCGGTTCCAGTTGAAAAATTTGCTATAGAAAATTTCGTTATATACAAGTTAGAGATTTTTGCAGTTATTTAAGTAATCATTACAAACCTTTTAGTATGTGCGATAAGTTCAAAAGAAAATATTTATTATGACTTTCAATTAAATGAAGTAATATTTATTATGAGAATTTGTTAAAAGTATACTAATTTTGTATAAATAAATACTCAAAAGTGAAAGGAGCGAGTCTCGGATCAATTTCAGATTGCATTTCAGGAATCCTTGTTAGTATTTCTCCCACCTAGCTGGTATTCTGAGCACTAGACATTGCAAGCGTCAACTCCCATCTGCAAGGTAAGATTTCCAGCAGGCTTCCCGCACATGGAATCAGCAGGCAACTTCAGTAACAAACAGGCAAGACGGTCAGTTACTGGGGAAAGGCCAGGTGCTCAAAGGGCCGCTTACACCAGCTAAGTGGCAGCCAATCCAGCACTCAAGGTAAAGGGGCCAGCCATGGCCGCGCCCGCCGATCACCTTCACCAAGCTATAACTCGACGCGTGCAATGATTCAAAAAGGCTGTATCATACAGCCAGAGTATTAGATTGTTCAAGAGGGGCATCTTCTTAGCACTTACATTTATTTACCAAACTCAGCCAGCAGTTATCATTCCACATCGTCATTCTCTTCGGATATTTGCTAGAATCAAAATCTTGTTTTTTCTTGTTCCAAAGTCTTAATCTTTTCTTCTTTAAAATCTGTCCTCCTTCACGTGACACTCTTCCTCATATAAAATCCGGATATCTGTGCAAGCATTACCTTCATCAATAATACAGAACCAATTAAAGGCCACCATTGTGAGCGCAGAAGCAAATCAAATTAATTGTGCCAGGACTCCAAATTTGACAATATGAAACTCGCAACTAAACCAGCAACCCCTTGTTTTTTAAGGCTTGCAGATATGGTGGAAAGCTAGGACTCTATCCTGTTGGAGGTCAGTTCTTAGAAAAGGTACTGATGTGCTCTGATGCATCAAGAATTGTGTCTGTCGGGTTCGAAAGGGGTCCTTTAGTAACTGAAACAGACAATTTGTCAGCATCAGGACAGTAAATTTGGGTGGATGGGTACAAACATTGAGTCTCACTGAGCTTGGCGGAAACAGGAGGCCCCGGCCTCCTAGTAAAGAAGGGTTCAATAGCAAGCTCCCAAGAGCGGAGGACCATAAAAGTATTTTCAATTTCAAGAGCCTCAATTAGGGGTTCAAAGCAGTAAGCAATTCCACAGACATTCAAAAGAAAACATGCGTGGAATTACTCCAGAAAGGAAAGTATTTAGTAAGTGTAAATAAAGGTCTGTATTCTATAAAGGGGGGGTGCAGTAATAGAATTAAGGAGGCCAAAGCTGTCCAGAGTTTAACAAGTGCGTAAGAAAAAAACAATTTGCAAGTTTAAACAAAAAGAAATTAAAACAAAGGAAACTTTTAGTATGTTAATAAAACAAGAATTAATTTGCTGAAATAAACTGTAATTAAAATAATCAGCACCACAATGTGGAGAATATTTTTTGAGTGTTATTTAACTTATTCAAATTAAAGAATTATTCATTATGGAGAAATTCGCTGGGAGGCTTCGTTGTGGGAAACTCCTGTAGTCTTAAGCTTGTATAAGCAGTGTTCTCAACAAATCTAGTTCAGTAAGTTCTTTCAACTCTCTTCCTGTCCCATTTTTAAAGGTACATACATGTTAAAACTTTTGTTATTCTAAATTCAAAACCCTAATCCGAAACTCTTATGAAGGTATGTAGAATTAGGTTTTCAAGTCTCTCTTCAATATTTACTTACTTTAGACGAATGAAGTTACATTACAATAGCTGGAATCATTGGCAACATACAATAAAACATTTTATGCTTCTTAAATAAATCAACTAAAAATTTCACTGTATGTTCCAACTAATCGAAACCATTGCTCCACCAGCCTTTACACACCCACTATAAAAATTGAAAAATTTAAATTTTCTTTCCAGATTTTCCATTTTAACTTCGCAAACACAAACACGACATTTGAGGGTATCAGCTCGTCCCAATTCGTTCGTTCATTACATATGAATACTGTTTACCAAATCAAATCTGTTTACATCGAATTGAGCTAAAACATTCAAATGTACAACAATATATATTTGGAGATTCAAACACATGCTTTGCATTTTAAACAAATACATCAACATGAACAAACCTAGAGCAATATAATTAAGACAGGTTAACTTAAATTCTTCGTTTTACAAATTTGAAACAGTGAATTCTGTTTACGTCAGTTTTCGACTTTAATCTTCGATAAAGTTTTATTAACTGTTAAAAGTACTTCATCTAATAATATTTGTCATCAGTATATAAAATGAAGTAACAGAATGGGTTATTTACTTTTCCTTTTTAAATAAAATATTAAATATATTATGTAATGTAATGTATTACATTGATTATTAAAAAATACTTGAAATGGAAAGGTACGTGAGAGAGAAAAGAAGTAAAATCATATTTATCTATCCGAAGGGGGGGGGCAAATACTCAATATAAAATGTGTGTGATATAAATGCGAAATCCAGTGACCTGCTTTTAAAATGCGACCTGTTATTTTAAAATGGCGATAAAACTTCTTGCGCGTAATGTTTTTTTGATTTTGTTGTGTGTGTAGAAGTCAATTGGCTTCTTTATACAATTCCTTACTTCATTACATACTTTTCACTTTTTATTCCGTGATTAAATGAATCCCTATTGAATGACACATATTTCTCTTAGGTACCAAAAGGAGTCAGATTGAAATGGCAGCCATAGAAAACAGATCAGATAAACGGAAGTTTAGCTGCATGATAATCTACCAAACAACACATTAAAAAAACACAAGAAAGGCGCAGTTTCTGATCCGCGCCATAGATTTTTTTTTTTTTCATTGAAAACGTCAGGATAAAATCAAAGCAAGTATTTCGTATTAATATGAATTTAATTATCATGCCTCTTTATTACAATATTTACATAGAGCTGTATAAGCTGGCTACAGAATAGATAAATCTGTAAGCTACCACAGACCCTTGCTGTATGCGATAAAGATTTTATTATGTATTCTGTAACCCTTACTCTCTCTGTGTAAATATTGCATTAAAGATTGATAATTAAATCACATATTGATACGAGGAAATACCTCATTCCTGATTTTATCGACGTTCTAGCTCTACCGTGAGGGACCCGAACTACACTTGCTCTTAGCACTCATTTTATTTAAGAGTAACTTTGATGGCGCCATCTGTTGAGGCAGTTTATGGGGAACTACATTTCGTAAAGCATAGGTAAAACGACCTTTTCACAAAATGCTCCATGTTTTATAGCAATAATTCCAAATTTTATTATAATGATTTATTTTACTTATTGTCCATAGTATTCACCAGCAAGTTTCCGTACCAATTCGAGAAAACTCTTATATTTATAATCAGAAGAACAATGAGTTTGAAATTTTCTATTTAATAACGATTTTGTTTATATTCTGATAATTGTGCCTTTTCTTGGCACTTTGGATCTCAGTGTGCTTTCCAAGCTCTTAAAATGAAGCGCGGAATTAACCTTCTAATGGCGTTTCCACGCTACGCCCAATTTTATAACCTTACATGAAAGCTAATTCTTAACAATCCGCGCATGCGCCTACACTAATTACAATGACGTCACAGGCAAAAAAAATACTATGCGATAACTCTTGCAGATCTCATTTCTATCTGTTGTGGGTCATCCATTTCTTTTTTCGCATCCCCATTGGTCTCGTAGTTATTAGCGATTCAAATCAGGCGGTATTATGTCCACACAAGAAAGTTCGACAATTTATCCTGTGACGAGCGGAAAGGTAGCTTTCGCATCAATATTACTTTTTCGTCGTCTCTGGTTGTTTTCAGGAAACTTCCAAAGGCGAGATTAACATAGTGTATGCGTAATTAATTTATGATAATAAAATCTTCAGAATTATTTTAAAATATTTCATAATAATTCAAGTAAGCAGCAATCATCATTTTAAATAATATTTCTTGTAAACGATTTTTCCGTTATCCCTAAGATTAATAATAAAACTGTTTCTTCAGTATCTCGTCGCATGTAATTTCAAAATGCATGCAATGGATACAAATCACAAATAGAACCGATAACTGCGTATTATATGTATTGCATGTCGTCAAGACGCTATTCTGTGATATCTAGTTGTTTTTCCTCATAAAATCTTCCATTAAATGCCAATATTAAACAAGGTGACTCTTTGACATGTTTCATATGCATGGGCAACTTCATTAAGTGTGTTGTATTATAGAGTTGAGTCTCAAAATTTGAAACCCTTAGCACTTATTTTAAAACGACATAAAAGCAAATAATTTACAAAGACATAAGTATTTATGGTAAAAGTAATACATCAGTGTTTAATAAATTATATGGAATTGACCGTGGTAGTGTATAGCTTTCAGATAGTAAAGAGATAAATTATTTTGTTAACATTACAATGAACAGTAGTCACATTAATATATTTATTGTTCAAATATTTATTTAGGATTTTCGGTATTTTTATTTTTTTATGTTTACAGAAAACTTGCTAAATTAAACTGAAATTAATATACCAAAAAAAGAGGTCTTCCTATATTGTACCAAGCAAATAGTAAAAGGTTGTTCAAAAATGAAATGATAACATTTAGTTTTACTGAAACAATTTATGCCGCAAATTTCAAAGACTGTGAATAAGGACTCACTGCAAAAAAAAAGTTGGGAATTAAAACTAATTAATTTTCTTAAAGACTAAAACCTGCCCTTTGATACCTTTAAATAATTCTCAAGATTTCAGATGGAGATCAGTTTATTTCTATAATGTGTACATTGTAGCCAAAAGTGAATCTTTTCGTAACTTAATATTTTGCTTCCACAAATTTATTGCTTTTTTTCACTTCTGAACATTTTGTTGTGGATGCGGAAGGAAATAAATGTTGGGTGACTTTTGAAACAATTGCATGAAGTGTGGCTGTTGGTAAGTTCAGCTGTATGGCAAGAATATAAGAATCAAATTTTGAGTAAATCAGATTATCAGTAACGGATTGTGCTTGGCTTTTTTTAAAACTAGGTTTCAAGTCAGAATCTTAAGCTTATTCTAGTTTTATAGGCGGGAGAATCTGTAGATTTTTCAAAGATCTGGTTCATTTTATTGTCCTAACATTTAGAATATTATGGTTTAGAATTTTAGAAAAAAGCCTATTTCAAGGTTTCTCTTGACTAGAAAGCTTTATTTCATGGATTTATTCGATGTGCGACTATATAAAATTTAAAATTTTTCTTCTATGATATGAATACTGTACAATATGAATTTTATTAGAATTAAAATATAATCAAACAGACTTTGAAAAATACATAGTGACATCTATAATTTCATACTGCTGTGAGCAGTATTTTCGTTATTTGAATGATTTGAAATAGAGTAGATTTTATCGTCAATCCGTCAAATGTTTCAAGCAAGCTTCCAATGCTTAAGATCTTTTCTTCTATGCCTTTTTGAATTGAATAATGAAAACATGGAACATAGTATTTGCATTGTGGTTTTTTAAGTGATTTATAAATTTCTCTTAGACAGAAATCTTAGATTTTATATTAAATGATACTATCAGCATCTTTTTAGATTTTGCTTGCCTTTCAAATGATATTTCATCTCATTGAATTTTATTTGTATGTTTAAAGCAGAATCAGTTCGAAATTCAAGTATTAAAATGTTCACCGATAATTGGATTCCAGTTAACAAGCTTCTTAATTTTTTGAGCTCTGTTCACATATTGTGCGGAAAGCATCTTATACCATTCACCTATGGTGACCAGCTCGCATTTTTTTACTCACTCTACGTAAGTTCATGAATATAAGTCTCATAAATGAAATTTTTAAGAAAATATTTAACATCTTAATTGGAACTTTTAAAATATTCTAAGGATTTGTTGCAAAATGTAAAACTAAATACATGCGTTCAAAAATAATTATCTTCCATTGAATAATACCAGGTGATTAGAGAGACAGAGAAAGCAATGCAATCTGTTGTCTAGATGTCATCATTTGAAATCCTGATCAAACATAATATTTTTGATGTATAAGGAAACAGTATGAGAAGCAAATCTCGTTTTTATGCTTTTTCAATCAGATGATGTATAATTTTGTAGCAAAGAGAATATTTTGCGTAGTCTTGCTGTGCAGCAAACTATTTTGCTGACGAGTTTTGTCTTTAAATTATGGTCAGGAGACTTCGAATTGAAAGGAATTGAAGTGTCATCCATACATACGGAATAGTTTTAATTATTTTTTCTCTTCCTAGTTCCATTGCAGCTTATACGCTGTTTTGCAATATAAATGCGGATATTTTGGGTGATTATTTCTCTAGAACATTTAGATATGACATGGTTCCGTAGCATATCTCATTATTTTAAACATTTACATTAATGAAGTATCATTTATTTATTATAGTATCTATTTCATTTCTTCTTAAAGATTCAAGATATTCCCATTTAGGTCGTTTACTTACCATAAATCTAGTATATTGGGTAAGTAATTCGATTCATTAAAAAAGAGGTTTTGGATCTCAAAGTATTAACTTATTTGTTTAAAAAATTTCTGTACGAAAACTGAACTTTAGAAAAATGTTAGATTATTTGTCTAAGTGATTTAAATGCTTTAGTGACCTACCATATTTTAGATTATTCTATATACTCATCTTCATGAAAACGCATATAATAAGAAAGAAATTAGAAAGAACATTTATAGCTCCAAATTCCATAATGCAGATTACTATATAATTTGAAATTTTACTTATCGTTCTACATAAACACGAGTTTGGAAATTCAAAAAATTGTCTGGAAATTACACAGGACATATTATTAACCATTTTATTTAAATATTTTTTGTTTAATTTTTGGTTTATATATTTTTTAATACAAGGACAGAACATCAACGCTTTGATGGAAAAAAGAAAAAAATTAATTGCAATTATTTAATCGTTCTGTATTTTCTTTTAATATTTATTAGATAGTATTCTCAAAATTATTACAGAATGATGATGTGACGAATAACCATGAAATTAATATTCTAATTAATAAATCCTGACATATGCTATTTATTTAAAAGAAATTGGCGTAAGATTTTTAATATTTTACCAAAGCTTTTGTAAATCAGTTAAATAAGAAAAACTGAGCATAAATATTGAATATTAAACACTTTTTATTATATTTTGCATTTTTATGTGCTATATTTGCTTAAAGTATTAAGATTTAAATAATAAATTATTTTAACTTTGAATGCATTATTACGTGCAGTCTAATCAAAAAGTATTATTTTGTTTATAAATGTTTCAATAAACGACAGCAATTTTTAATTGATAGCAATTTTTTTAATAAATAAAAAAATTGTTTATTCTTATAATAAAAATGTTGTATTTACTTTAGAATTAATTTAATTATTTTATAATGTTTCTTCTGTAGCCACGTGTCTTTATTATTGTTAGAACTAAAAGTATTTTTCGAATTCCTTCTAAAATTGTATAACAATGTTTTCACAAACTGTAAATTTCTTTTATTTAAAAATGAAATAAACTGATATTCGACATTGCAATTTGCTCTTCAAAACTCTGTAAGGTACAAGTTTCCTATTTAGCTCCTGAGCAGCAAATTGACAGCTTTTGAAACTTATTTACTCTAAGGAAAGTTTTTTAACCTACTTGGTAAATATCCGCATCAGTTTTTCACTGAACAAAAATACGTTTTCCTGTGCACGAGTAATTTGATTTCTTTGTTGCTTTACTCATTTTTTTGCCGAAAAAAGCAATCCCATGTGGTCAATACAATGCAAACATTTTTCCGTTATCGGTTAATATTTAGAATGGTTCCAGTAACATTGAATTTTAGATTTTCCAGGCCGTTTTGATTTTTTCCACTTAGATAGGTTCAAAGCACGCTTTTTGTCTTGCCGTTAAGGGGATGTAAAAAGCATTCTTTGCAGCAAAATATACTTAGACCTTTTTTTACAGTTTAAGATAACTTTCAGTTGCAGTTATTTATATTCCACTGTAGTCAGTTTTCTCATTTTGGTATGAGCCTTAGCATGAAATTATTTGTCACGCAAGCAACATCGCTTTATGTTAATTATTTCATAAAAGACTAATAAATTCAATATGCAAGAAATTCACGCTCTCAGTGGGCGTCTATGCTAAGTGCGAAATATGTGTTTCTGAATATTTTAAGATAATATAGGGAATATTTAGGAGTCATGGAGATTCTTTAATACATTCTGGGCAAAGTAAGAAAATATTTATTTAAAATCTGGGATTGAAAATGCAAGAAAATGAAATATAGCCTGAAAAATGCGGGTTCTTCTTACAGAACGAAAAAATTAAACAATTAAAAACTATACTTGTTTCTAGCAGGTACACTGAAATTATGTTTTGAATTGCAATTAATTGTCTTGACCTAACAAATAATTGGTCGAATAAATACACTTCACGGTCTTCACTTATAAATAGGGTATGTACATAAAATATGAAAATTAAACGTATATTTCATGACTTATCTAAGAATTCTAAAGAATGGATGAATTTTTTGTGCTGCTAATTATACATTTTCGTATGGAACGTAAATTACACGAGTCTCGGTTTCATCTAGAAAGAAATCGATGTTCCCACTGGCATCTTATACACTATTTCTTCATCAAATTTTATTTTACTTCCAATTATTCGTGTTAGCACACCCTCTCTATTACAATAATTCTACGTCCATTACCACCTTTTTAGAAGCTTATTGCACTTAAAAATCACGAAGTACTAAGGATGTAAAAATTGATAAAAGACGATTTTCAATTAAATAGCATCATGTTCAGTCTTCAAAAATGGTTTATTGCGTTGGCGGCAGAATTTCGGATTCCAGGTAGATACTCGTTTTCATCGATTATTCGTAGAATTTGCGACTACAAGTCATTATTCTATATAAATCCCTTTGACTGAGGGTTTTGTTAATGGAAGGCTTGTAGCTCACCGAAAACTATTGGGGGCGATACCGATAGTTTGGTATCATGTTGAGATGGCGTGACAAAGCCCCAGCCAACACATCTTTTTTCAGAGTTCCATGTGAAAGCACCATCAAGAAATTTGAAGTTCTTATAGATACGAAACATTTGTATCTTCCCCTTGTAAACAGTGACATTGTCAAGGAGCTTGTTATTTATGGTCAAAATATAAAACTCGTAAGAGGTCTTTGAACATGATGTTTAAGATCCAATTTCACATTCCACTTTTATAATTGAACTTCCATAATTTTTTCCTTTCACTTTTGCAATTATATTCCACATTTGTAATCTTTTTTTAGTCTGGTAAATAAAATCATATCATAATGGAAACAGTTACTAATTTTCAACTCTTCACCTGTGTGTTTAATTATAACAAGAGAAATTACCCGTTTTACAGCACATTTTTCTGTTTCAGCTTTACAATGTTACACATTTTGGGACGGGTTTCGTGTCAATACTGAAGAAATCCAGATTAATTCAATTGAATTTGGAATTTGCATGACACAAGATCTTCATTTGGGATAAATCCAAATTAATACTCCTATTAAATTGTATAAAACACAATTGTTTTTGTTTTCAATTGAACTATTGGTGTGCTAATTTGAAAAATAAATCTTTTTCAAAGAAGTATTCATAACGATAATATTATTTAAGGGAATCAAAATAAAAAAAGTACATAAGTTGTGAAAATAATTGTTCCAATTAAAGTGGTGTCTCTTACATTAGGGCTGCAGAGATGCAGACCTCCCTGAAATTATTTTAAAAGCTTGTATTTTCGTTTGCATTCTTATTTGATTACTTTTCCGCTTTGAGAGTTCAATGATTAACGAAAATGGCAATAAGTAATACAAAATGTAAAGGAAAAAAGAGAAAATCTATCAATAAGTAAGAGAGACACAGACTAGGGTTGCAAAGAGATTTGCCTCTCTGAAGGATGAATCGGGTGAAAAAAGCAGCCCTTTCCCCCTTTGAATTTAGAGGCACCTGGGCTGCAGTCAATGCAGTCCGCATTTGGCCAGCGACTTTCGCCTTCTCTTCCTCATTTGGCTTGTTTTTGTTTTCTCTCATGGACTATTTATGGGTTTCTGTTTCACTTCATGCTGCCTCAACAGAAACGTGCCTGGTTTATTGAATATTCGTTTTCTATTGTTAGAAGTCACTTTTCAGAAACAAGTTTGTAGATTTTCTAAAACATTATTTTAATTTTTTATAAGGAGAGATCAATCAATATTATTAGAGGCTTCTAAGAAAAGCTGATCGTTGCAGACCTTCAAAAAATCATATTTTCACAGTTTTCGCTGTGAGAAAAAGTGAATATAAAAATTACAGGTCTCATTAAGCCTAATTTTAACTTCAAAAGCACAGTACCAGCGAAAAGCTTTACGGCACTGCTTGTTTCTAAGCTCACGAGCCGCCACTATCCATTATTAGTTTTAGTTTTTCTTTAGTTTTAGTTATATTAACGGCCCGTTTTGAAGCAATACGAGGGCTATTTTGGGACGGACCTCATAATTTTGAACCTCGGTCAGATGACGAGGACGACATCTGAGCTGGCACCCCCTCTCCAAACTTCCACGCCACACCAACGGGAGGACGTTTGACCACTACGTATGATTTAGAGTGCAACAGGCCCCATACACGGCGGATCTTCGGTGGAATCGGGTCTCGAACCTGGAGCCCTCCGGCCCCAAAGCCGGGACCTTACCACTAGGCCACCGCGGCCTCAGCCATTATTAAAGAAATATTTTTTTTTTTACAAAGCCGTCTATTTAAGTGTACATGAAAATTATGGCGTTCTAAGTAAGTACAATCATGCTGTAGCGGTTATGTAAAAACCGGTTCAAGACGGTTGCCTCTAAAGCTAGTTTTTTTCTTCTTTTTAATTTCACTCCATTATAAACATGCTCCGATCTACAAATATACAGACTTACTCAAGGAAAGTTTCAAACAAACTAGTGTACCGTTTCAGAAGTTTGGAAATAGTGTTTCATAATTGAACTTTTCTGCTGTATTAAATATAGTATTAGAATAATGGTGTATTTATTTTCTGTGTAATATTACCCTAAGGTAATAAATAATTGTTGCACCATTGAAAAAAATTACACTACAAACACAAAGAGCTAAAGATATTCGTGACAAATTGCAATTTTATAAATATATGGTTTTATTACAAGCAATTGAACTTCAGTTTCCAGCATGCTATCAAAACTTTTAACATATTTTACAGGAATAAATATATCCGTTTTAAAATATCTTAAAAGTGATTTCGTGATGATTCAAAAACGGGACTTTAATATAACTAAACTAAAAGTGAATTAAATTACTAAGTGACAAGCAGGTGCGTGCATTATATAAAATTATTATCTAAATATCTCAAAGAAATAAATCAATCCATATGAAGCTAAAATTGTTTATTAAAACATATAACCTATTAATATTACTTAATTATCTTATTGTTTTGCCAAGATTTATTGTCGCATAGAACTGTGCTTTATTTATAGATAGTCACTTACTAACTGAAAAGATTCTTAGAAAAAGGATATTTTCAAGCTTTCTATCAAATTCCAACAATATTCGTAATTATCTTTTCCAGTAATCTAATAAATTACTGCTTTAAACTGTCTACTTAATTACCTAATACATCGTTACATAGTTCTTTGTATTTATTGTTAATGCACAAAAAGAGCTTGCTCCCTCGCATTGAAAAGAAAGACGTTTAATGCCTTAATTGGTTTCTTGGACTTTTGCCTGCATCATTAATCTTCGATGTTATGACCTCGAGCTGGGAGAAAAAAACAGCTTTACCAATAAACGAACCATTTGTCTGAGTTGGAAGAAAGTCGTTGAAGAGCGGCGATAACCCATTGATCTAACTCCTTCACTAACCCTTTTCACCAGAACCGCAAACGCTGTTTGGATTCAGGAGGTGTGAAGAGATACACTAATGGATGTTCTTTAGCCACCTGAGGAATGATTGAGGATTCCGTGATGAAGTCAACCTATACATCTCTTAATTATTTTGATGTCTAATGGCATTTCCCACTTACTCAGTATTATTACCTGAAAAGATATTAAATCTTTGACGTTCAGTTTCACCTCTTTCAAGCAAGAGTTCTAAATTCTATCATTTAAACAAATTTTTAAGAAATACGAAAGTGTTTTGTCGATGTATTCCCTATAAGTATGCGACTTTGAATAATACTGTAGCAATACACAGCGTTTCTGGAAGATATTTTTATTTATTTATTTTTTAGTTCAATGATATTTACGCTCCGTTTTGAAACAACACGAAGGTTGTTTTGAGATGGACCTTGTAATTTTTACCACTGTCAGAAACCAGGACCTGATCAGACACCCTTTCTCCAACCATTCGCGCCACACCAAGAGCTATCTAACAGAAATAAATCAGTGATATGTCGAGGAAGACACTAGAATCGGCTAACCCTCTCCAAACTTTCGCCCCACATCAGAGCGCGGATGTCTCAGATTTAATTCGCACCAGCCCCACATACTCGACGGATATTTAGTAGAGTCGAATTTCGAACCTGGGACCCTCCGAACGAGATGGGCCAGTAGGCCACCGTGGCTCTCAGAAAATATTTTGAATGGATAAGAAACATATTACATATTTCCAATCTTTCTTTTACTCGAAAGCGAAATTAAATAAATGATTTTCACTTTGCATTGTTTGAGTTATATTGTTGATATTTATTCCAAATTTGTAAAGAAAATATTTATGAGTCCCGATAAATATTTCCCAACTTTTCAGCGTGTTTTTGGTATAAGTCTGGATGTTATCGCAACAGCATCAAAACATAGCGCACTTATTGCGAACATCTGTGTACAGAATTTTCATTTTTGGAACGTTAAAATCCATTTTCAGTTTTTAAACTGGTTTATATTATATCGAAATGGAACATTTTCACACAGTAAACGGAAGCACAATTTGGAATAAATAATGTTTCTGAAAATAATTACCATTTGCTTCAAAATGATAACTTTTCAAAAGAGCGAAAACATCTGAAATGTCCAGTTATTTCATCTTATTTTTATGATCGATTAAAGAAAAGATCTAGCTTTCTCACTGTTTGTTTTGGAAAAAATAAATGGTTGATTGGCTGTTAAAATCACTCTCCTGCAGGTGGAAATATATTTTTAAACCAACTGTTCCATCTCTCCATAATTTTAATGTAATTTGTAATTCGAACATATTTATCCTATGTGAATATATGAGATCCAAATTTTTTAATAATGCGCGGTGTATATGTCACCGTTAAAACGTATAATTCAGTTATTCTATAGAATAACTAGTTATTCTATAGATTAACTGATCAAGTCAGTTAAAGTGTAAAATAAATTATTTATTTCATACTTTACCTAGGTATTCTATGAAATAACTAGGTATTCTATAGAATAACTAATGACAGGCCGTTAAAGTGTAAAATAAACATTCTGACATTAAAACAAGTCCGCTTTTTTATAACTTTTGATTGCATATCAGCCATAACCGATGGAAAATTAAAACCACTATAACAGTGTCATAAAACTGTAATGTCGCTTTCTTGCCATATTATTCTTATAGTTGGAAAGAGAGATTTACAGGAATACGTATTGAAAGGAAGTCAATGACAGTCGACCTTGGCGACTGTTTAGGCAACTTGGCGAATTTCGCGACAAAATGAAGGTTCAAGAATATACAGGAATTGTCTCGGTATCTCTATTAGGAACGAAGTTATGGACAGATTCCACTATAAACGCAGATTCATTACATTCAATGACCTAGCGAAGCTACTAGGTTCCATCTCCCGCTGCTAGCGAAGCCGTAGGATGTTTTTAAAGTTAAAAAAATTTGCCCGGCGCCCACTTCAGATGCCGCAGGCATCGCGAGCACAATTTTCCCTACTTCATGTAAGTATTTAAAAAGCGCAGATTCCTTACATTCAATGAGCTAGCGAAGCTACTAGGTTCCGGCTCCCGCTACTAGCGAAGACGTAGGATGTTTCTTAAAAATAAAACAAATTCCGGTGCCCACTTCAGATGCTGAAAATACAAATAACCAATCTGACTAACAAACAGGCTGCATCATGTCGGCTATTTTACACTTTAACGATGCGTGGACCGTTATTCTATAGAATAACTAGTTAAAGTGTAAAATAAAAGTTTATTTAACACTTTAACTGACTTGATCAGTTATTCTATAGAATAACTAGGTATTCTATAGAATAACGGATTTCATACTTTAACGGTAACATATATAAGAAATTAAAATCTCCCAGGCTTCTAGCTAAATATTTTTAGAAAGCATTCAGGAGAGTAACTTATAGGGGGATTCAAGATATAATGTTTTATGTTAATTGAGAAAGGTAGAAAACATTTAAAATTTTACACAGACTTCTAGGTGAAACCTATAAAAGTTGTAAAATATTTTCTATATTTGCTCAATAAAGAAAGAGTTTTCCATATCTGAACTAGACTGCGTTAACTCTCTGAGTAACCATAAATGCTTCCAGCACGCTGTGGAAGAAACATCCACCGAGAGCGAAGGCGTTAGGAGGCACGCAGTCATAAGTTTTCTAATTTTTAATTAACAGTAGTATTGTTTTATCTAGAAGATCGGACCTTGATAGTGAAAATCATATCATTAAGGATCCTAGACCCGAGCGATATTTGTTGTATAGGATGGACAAAGTGGACTCATGTTTCACAGGTGATTTCACATTCTATTAAACTTGGTAAATTTAAGCCAATAAAATGTTACTTCCACTGGAGCCAATTTTGTTCATTATTTCTAACTTTTTCTTTTCAGTAAGTACAGAAACTGTATTAAAGAATGATTTTGTTTTTGAACATGGCTGGTTCTGATTTCCTCTGCTTATATGGATTTAACGTTAAATCATTAGCAATTCACTACCCACGAGGAACTTATATGTCTGCTTTTTAATCAGCCGGTAGATAATTTTACTCCCTTTTCTATTATAAAGATCCCATACACTGTAAAAAATATCCGTTTTTTTCCCGGATTTTTTCCGTATATTTGACGGTTTAAAGCTGTTTTGTTGACAAAACGGTTTTTCACCGTTTTCCGCTCCAGCCATAAACGGTTTAAAACCGTCAGTTCAAATTCTATTTTTCGTCATATGGTATTGCTTTCCGTACGATAACTTTCCCTTTTCTTAAATGTAATGTTATTGCATTCATTTCATGTTTTTAATAGGGTTCCATCTCCGCTATTGTTTACACATGTTGCAGTAACCTGTTGTCACTCATGAAAGCTAACGTTAAAACAAGTGTTCTGGCAATAGTTGATTTTTACACCACTAGGTGGCGCCACTAGAGCTATATTGACTTTAAAACTCAAATAGATTATTTTTACTTTATTTTATGAAATCTCCGGTGGTCTAGTGGTTAGAGCGACTGCCTTTTATTTCTATGAACGTGGTTTCGATCCCCGGCTCGGAGGAGTTAGAAGTTTTGTCACCATCTTGCATCTAAATCGTCCAAGTAAGTTCAATTAAGAATTATATTAATTAAACTAATTGAAATTAATAATTAAGCCTTGATTAATTAATATGCCTAATTGATAATACACATCAGCATATTTCAACACGAAGAGAAGGAGAAAAACAACTCAACTCAGTCGATGACGTCACTTACTTCGATGACTTAATTTTTACGGAGAAAACTTAATTTCATAAGGTAAAAAACCGTTGTGACTACGAATTTACTTCGTAACTTTTACGGGAAAAACTTGTTCCTGTATGGTAAAAAACCGTTGTGCCTACGGATTTACTTCGTAACTTTTACGGTTTTGCACAACCAACCCAGCTGCCAGTTTAAAACCGTAAATTTTACGGGATTTTTTTTACAGTGTATGTGATGGCTCGGTTTAATGCTACGGAGGGAAGAAAAAAATTGGCAAGATCAAAGATGGTTAGAAGGACTCACAGATCATGTTTTTCCATGATTTCAGTTGAACTAAAATCCCCGTTTTGAAAGGATAATTTGAGATTGCATTAATATTTTTACATTTCAGTTGTCTTTTTTGCTTCAGTTTAATCTAAACTAAGGTTTGGAAAGCAGATTTTCTGAGATAATGAATTCGATATTTCAGCAATTTTTCGACATCATTGAAGTGACTAAAATAGGTGAGGAACAAATTGTTTACACGTCACTCAAGAAGCTAATTAAATTTCTGAGGGTATTTTTAACTGCGAAAGACAGAAAGCTAAGGAGTGCTTCTTTTGAAACTTCTTTAAAAAAATTACTGTTTTCTAAAGTTTATCCTTTTTTCAGAAATTTTATATTTATAATGAAAACATTTCGGAGCAAATATTGAAACAGACAGGAACACTGCAATTTTTTCTAGAACGTTTGTATAAAAAGTAGAAGAAATGTTTACTAAAAAATGCAGGGAACTTAAAAACCAAATAATTATTTTTCGCTATTTCATCTTCATTGTTTACTGCTCATTGTGTTTTGCAGTACAAAATTGGAATTCTTATTAGCAGAAGAAAATTGTTCAAGATTTTATTCTTCTTGAATATTTTCTGTTCCTTATAGATATTAATAAGCATGCAAGCCTTAAATAAAAGCTGTGTTCTTTTGAAAATAAATATGTTGAATAACATCAGTTTTTAAACCTAGAATATACCTGGTTTTGTAAGCTGACTTGGAAAAATAATGGAAAATAGCTATTTGTATACGTAGATAACATGAACGCTAATGAAAATACAGCGATAGCAGATATAGCTAAATACTATTTGGAATTTTTAAGTAGTTGTTGCTTTTCAAAATATATGGAAGAAAATAATAATGATAATTTAATAATAAAAATAATTTTAATTTTATAGTATTTTTATTTATTTTTTAAAATGCAACTTAAAGGTATTTGAAATATTTTGGGTAAATACAATGCATTTCTGGTTGAACTACAACGAAATATGTTTATTTCATTTATCGTGTTTGGAAAAAATATGTTCGTCAAAAGTTAGATTATCAATGGATTTTTTTTTCGTTTTGTTTTTGCTGTTTCAAAAGAAGACAGAATTTATCTCTCGATTTTTGTAATCATTATAGAGCACCAATACAGGAATAATTTTTGTCTAAATAGATTCACAATATTTTAATTCGAAAGAACATTTTATATATTATGCACACCCTTAATAAACAAATAATCGTAGCTAATTATTGTTGAAGACTGGAACACCTATCTGTAGAGTAATGAATATTGAGATTACGTTGAATTATGATTTCATTAGTAGAAATTCTTGTTTAACATGCAGTTACGTATAAATTGATAAGTTTTGATACAAACTTGCATTTCATTTCACAAAAATCTAATGTATGTGCATTGTATAAGTATATATTTCTTTTGTTAAATCTTTCGTTGGCAGATTAATTCGTACGAAAAAATAACTAAGGAACAAAGGATGCTGATAAAAATAAATCTGAAATATTTACCTACTGATTTAGTAAAATCTAGTAATGCTTTACAATTAGTATTACAGTATAAACTAATAAATGAATTTCACATAGAAAACATAATTACAGCCTTTAAAAGGTTACCAATAGTGAAAAAAGATTGACAATCGCTCTAAATGCGTCGGTTAAATCTGTTCAAAGTTTTTTTCCAGTCGCTTTTTTTAACCTTGTCTGAGGACCATGGTGTTTACAGGATCTCCATGAAAAACCGAAAAACTTTACATAACGGTATAGTACGGTGTTCTCAAACAGTACATTCTCAAACTGAAATTCTGATTCGTCGAGTACGTTGAATTCGTATAGCTCACATATATTCCCGTTGGTGTGGTGTGGGTGTATGGAGATGAGAATGTGGCTCAGTTTTCTTCCTCGCCATCTGAAGATGGTTCAAAATTATGAGGTTCTTCAAAATATATATGTCATATAGCTTCGAAATTGGAGCTAGTTATAACTGCAATGAATTAAACCAATTTTTTAATAAAATTTGCATAATGTTTATTATCGTGATTAACTTTAATTACACTGTAATTAGGTAATTTTCAGAATGGGAAATTTTCAGAGAGTTTTGAAGATTTAACTGGAAGTGTGCATGCGAATAAAACGTTAAATTTAATAATTACTTTTGCTGAAACAATTTCTCAATCCATCAGCGCTTATATTTCAATGTTTCATACCATTGATTTTTGATGAGTTTAGATGAAAGCTTAAATTCTCTCAGACACATATGTTTCTCTTGTTTGACAAACTGCTTAGCTCTTAAATTATTGTAATTAGTTACACCGATGTTGCTCTGTAAA
Organism: Araneus ventricosus; assembly: GCA_013235015.1. Taxonomy (NCBI): domain Eukaryota; kingdom Metazoa; phylum Arthropoda; class Arachnida; order Araneae; family Araneidae; genus Araneus; species Araneus ventricosus. The sequence goes on from BGPR01009703.1 coordinate 49,138, forward strand.
TTTATTGTTTAAAAACCATTTTAAAGTATATCACGATAAAAATTGGAGAGTTTTTGTATTCAAAAGCAATTTTTAACTGTGTTGTGTTAATAAAACGCACAGGCAATATCGAAATAAATATACTTTTCCAGACATTCATCATTTTAATACGTAAACTAAGTTCTAATTAAATCCTTTTCAAATAAGAAAAATATCCACTCTTTTCTAATGTCTTAAACATATTTTTTAATGAATTCAGGTTCGGTTCCCTTAATGAAGAAGAGAAATTAATATATAATTGATTACAAAGGCATTCTCCAACTCTTGCAATAGTGTAAGTATGAAATTCTTTTTAAAATAAATATATTTCCTTTTATTATAAGTTTTTCATTTATGAAAAATGGCTTTTTAAGAAATCCAACGCTTAGAATTTTAATCCGCTCACAACAAATAAAAAACAGAATAAAAGAATATTTGCATGCGAAAAACATAGAAAGCTAATTTTGGCAGAAACTGCTCCTAGATCGAAAAATAAAACGGTAAAAATGCAAATTCTCTCATTAAAATACTATCAAAGAGTCAGCTGTTTCCTTATAAACTAGATTAATTTCATTGAAAGAAATAAATGTACGCAAGCCTTAAAAATTTAAATAAAGAATTCATGAAATTAATTTGTTCCAGCAGGACATATATTCAAACATAAGATACAATCTTTCTTTTTTATTAAATATCTGCAATGCACATTTTTTTTCTTCTTTGAAGAAACAGCTTGAAATTTTTCTTGTTTACACAACGAGAAAATCATTTAGGACTTAATCACTGAATATATATTTGCTTATTTGGAATACGCTCATTTTAAAACAAGTTTTACGTTATTCTGTTAAATATCTTCGATGATATGCTGAATAAAACTAAGCATACAAGCAGAAAAGTGAGAAATGAAATCTGATTTATCAACCCTTGAGTGCATCAGTTTTTATTTTGAAACATTTTTGATGTAAATGAATGTAGGGAAGTCAAGTTCAGAGTAAATTTAACATTACATGTATCTTTATCAAGAAATATTTACTATTCATTTAAGCAACGAATGACCCTACAAATTCCAAAATCACATACAAAAACATTTAATTCCGAAACGTGAACCTCAAAAATTAATTTATATTTAGAAAAAAAATACTTTTATTTATATTTTAAAAATCATTTCACCAAATAAATAATAGTGATAAACGCAACACAGTCAAATATGAGTAGTAGAATGCACTGAAACTTATTCTTTAACACTGGCTGCAGATCACACACTCTGACTGACTCCTGTGATTCACACCTACTGTAGAATAGATTCCCTCTTCTCTACAATATTTAAAGCGGGGCATTCACCGCTGCTTAATTCCAAGATTTTTAGAAGGGAAAAGAAGGGAAGGGAAAACTTTTAGACAATGCTGAAACCCATTGAAAATTGACGCAGACAGATTGGATATTTGGAGTTTGATGTCTGATTGGAAAGGCCGGTCTTTTGAAACCCCGTTGTGAGGGTAGCGAGAAAACAAACTTCTGCCTAGATTGGGACCCCGCGACGAGGTTAGAAAACTCGGAAATTCCCCGTTTGGTGGGAGGAAGAGTGTTGGTGGGAGGAAGTATGCGACTTTGAACCTTCTCTCAAATAATATGTCTTAAAACAAACTTTGGAACATCCGTAAATGGCTTACCTAAAATTTTAGACTGGAATGTGTGGAATACAAACCAGTTCTTGGGACAAAAGGCATAGCTTAGCCTTCTCTTGAATCCCCAGCTTAAGAGATAGCAGAGAAGGGGCCATCTGATTATATAGAAAGTCGTGGCAACGAACAAGTTAAATATAGAGGTTTGACGTAAAAAATCTATTAAAATTTGCAAAGGCAAATTTTCAAACGCAGGTTATGGGGACTGATATAAGCAGATTTTGTAGTGGACTGAGTTTGCAGAAATGGCATCTGTAACTAATGGCACATATAGATATTAAGGAAAGGTAAGAAAAACAAGCAAGTGAAGTCAAAAGAAATAAACATTTAAATAATTTATTGTACTAGTGGCTCGAAATTGCACCTACTAACAGTAATACAGAATTCAGAGCGGCGGCTCACGGATTAAGGAGCAGTTAGCATTTTTCGTACATTTCTAGTAGTAATTTATACTGTAGCCGTTAGATTTCAAAGCACTCAACAGGACTTTCGTGGACCACGCTTTCATTGTTGTAGCAGAAATCCCTGCATGCGATATCCGGTGACCGTAGTGGCCAAAGAATCCGACCAAACCATCCTATTCAATAGACCTGTAAGTAGCATCGAGATAATTCCTGGTGTTGACTCTCCAATTATGATGGAACTACATTCGTGTATGAAATACTGGAGGACTATTGGGAAGAATTTCCAGCTAGATGTTTTGTAAAATAATGTCGTACTTAAGGTATTCAATCGTCTCGGCAGAATTTAGGATTCTGCTAAGTAGTTTTGCTCCATGCCAGCCCTAATATTAATGAAGATTCTTTTCTAATATACAAGTAATTTCGTACGACGGAGGTTATCATATTCTCAAAGGTAAAAAGTGTGGGTATTAAACACACTTTAACTTATAAGCGTAGCCTCATGATGCGCATGTACCACCACGCCATTTCCAAACACGCATTCCGTCACAAATTATACTTTTTTTCATCCCAACATACCTGTGCATTCTTCCGAAATTACTTAGAATCATCAAGTTTCTGTAAGACAAATAATTCACGTATTTCCAAATTGTTCTACATGATAATCTAGGATAAAAATCAGATAAAGCTTTCAATAAAATAATTATTAATACCAGGATAGATTGTTCAGATCATGTCCTTCCTTCATTCATTGATTTCCTTGCTTCAAGATTATGATCAAATAAAGAAAGTATTGATCCATCGAATGTAAATAAACAAAATATGCAACTAAACTCTGAAAAACATCTTGTTACAGATATTGATGTCAAAATGTATGCTAAATAAAATAAATTATAATACTATAAAATATATTAATAAGGCAATCATTGATAATGCGATTTTTCAATATATATTTGTAAGATAAATAATTAACATGCTTACAAAATGCATAAAGAGAATAACTGAAATGGAATAAATAATAAATTCAATGAAAATATTGTTTATTCTATATATAGAGAGAGATTTTAAATTTTATTTAATTGCTTTTTAATTGTGAATAAGTAACAAAACACTAATCCATCATTGCACATCCACTACGCGTCAGGCAATTAATCAAAATGTTAATTAAGAAGCTCGATAAAAATAATTTTTACATCGAAAGCTAGTTTAGATTTTGTTTGATTGCTTGCAATGTACGATTAAGTAACAAAACACTAATCCATCCAACGCGGAGCAATATAATCCGTAATAAAACTCCGCACTCTATGCAAAGGGATATCACAGCCACTCCTAGTACAGCAGCATAACACTGGAACCATAATGCGTTTAGCTTCCGGCTAGCCATATCCTCGAAGCCTTGCACGTCTAACTGTCCTGCAGCTTATGATTCCATTTATTTTGACATGATCGAGGAGTGTGCTCGCCTAAGCAGAATTTAATGCTGTAATCAACGTTTCATTCAATCTTGGTGGATGCTACAGTAAACACATCAAAATAACGGAATGAAAATATTTTTCAACCATATTAATTCATCATCTGCCTTGGAATATTGATTTTTGTGGTAATTTGCATTTGGATTTGTTAGAGTTATCGGGAACATATTTTCCCCGCCAGCTTTTAAATTAGGCAAGAAACTCTATTTTATATTAAATTATTCTAATTCTAAATAATTTCATTCTATCTTCTTCCGATTAAAGAAATTAAAGAATAATTGTTTAAAAAGATGCCGAGTTTAGTACTTAGAGGCTCATAAATTAAAGTAAAATTCGGATTATTTATTTAAAATTTAAGAATTCAAGTGCATTTATTCTTAAACAATGTTTTTTCTTTTGTCCGGAAGCATTTTAAAGATGTTTTATGTTTAAATTAGTTGGCAGGTTGTGAACACTTTATATATGAAATTAAATTATATAGTCTTGTTTGTAACCCATAAACATACACATGTAATTTATAAGCATTAAAGTTGTAAAAACGCAAAAATTCAATGTTATGAATTGAAATAATCCTAAAATGTATTGCTGTTCAGATATTTTTAATAAGTTATAATATATAGTACAGATCTGGAGTCATTTTAAAGTCTTTTTGTGCGATCATCACCAACCGATCATCAAGTAACATGTAAGTCGTATTCAGTAGTGATAAATTATTTTTGTATTCAATATTCAAGGAACTCTTTTTCTTTCTCATTTTTAAAACTTATTTTAATTTCTCAAGTTTGAAATTCTGTGCAATTTTATATAAGCGTTTATATAGAAATATTAAATGGCAAAATAAATTCAAAGAAATTAAAAGGAAGTCCTGTCAGTTGTGGAATTAGGCAAGTGATGAAGTTTAAAATAATTAGAAGACACATATAGCCTAAAAATAATTTTTATAACATTGGAATTAATGTATATTATTTCAAAATTGTATGATTACTTTATGTTTCATGTATGTTTTTTCATAATAAGAGAATAAGAAACTATAAAAGGAAGAGCTAATTGCAGAAGTTATCGGTTAATATAGCACTTTTTCGGAATTCCTAGAATTCATTTTCATAACCTTTCCTTACAGAAGCACCATAACTTTCAAATGTCTGTTGAAACGATAATTTCTATTCAGAGAAGCTGAAATTTATAGCAAATTTTAAAATGAATTTTAATTGCAAATTATAATCTGATTCTGAAGAAAGATGACAAAATGGTACTTAGACAAACATCACACACACACAAAAAAAAATATTTCCGAAACATGTGTTTAAACTAGAAAAGCCTCATTACTTATAGATAACTGCAAGTTAAGTTGAAAACAATTCAACCTTGAAGAATACAAGCATCTTATTTCAACATGTTCTCTTTCTTCCATTATTACATAAACAAAATATGACTGCATTAATTTTAAATTCAATGGGGAGCTTTGATATGTATTTCATAAAATTCTGCTAATCACTAGCCTTTATATGAATCATTGTTAACTATTCCTAAGCATTTTTATACTAATCCTCACGGAAGAATAAGAAATAAAAATGTTAAGGGAGTTAATTCATTCCTAAAGTGAATTAATAACTATTTAACGAGCATAGCCATTCTCAGAATTTCAGTTAATGATGTGGAACCACTTTGCGTAAGTACATTAACATATAATAAGTGAAAAAATGTAAGTATTTACTGCAGAAAATGGGAAGACGAAAATGCATCGAAAACCATTACTTTAATATCTTCTATGAAATTCATGCCTTTAATTCCATTCAGTGTGTGTATGACATTTACATGCATGGAAATAGACACTCGTAACTTGCAGACTCTTAAAGTTAATGACAGAATTTCCTTTGTTGCTCGAAAACAATTTGTTAGTTATCACGCCACTGCAACGCAAGTTTCTCTGGGAAGGAGAAAGGAATTTTTATTACGAATGTAATAAACGAGCTATATTACATAAAAAAGTAAACTCTTTGTATAAAAATTTTCATAATTCGTCATGAAATTTAGAAACTTCAACTGTAATAATCAACATGATGTTGATTTTAATAGCCCATACATAAATATGCTTGTGAAGTTTTCTTTAAAATAGCTCTCTTTTAGGAGAAAAATTAGTTGTCTCTACATTGTTACATCAGAATCAATTATATCAGATAGTGTTACATCTCCTAAAGAAATATATCCACCAGTATGCTTGCTCAAATAAAGGCGCTATAAGATCTAAGACCATCAAAACACAGATATTCTTCATATGGAGGATATAATTTTCCTGTAGCACAACAAGAGGCAAAGAGAGAACAATTCTGAAGAGTCATGAAATTTCATCAAGATAGTGCTTTGCTTCCAGGAAAGAAAAAATATCTACAAATTGATATGTCATCAAATATCACACTTTCAAACCTTTAAAATCATTTGAAACAGTAATTTAAGAAAAGAATCCAAGGAATTTCTCCCAAGTTTCCAGAATGTCTACGAAAGTCATTCGGGACAGACGATCATTAGGTCATTAGTTGAAGTGGTACCCATTCTGGAGACATCTCATTTACAGCGAGAACGCTTTCACGTTGATCGAGTCTATTATCGATTACAACTTCGGATGGGATTCTCTTTCAATAAAAGTTATGCAATGAATGCATGACGAAAAGCTTTATTCTTAGTTAAGGTTATGACTTCAAATCCACAATAAAGGTGAGACATAAAATTTTAGCAACAAATAAGAAACAAATTCAAGCCGTTTTGATGAAATTGATGCGAACTTTGAACTTGCTAATTCCACAGAAACAAAAGCGAAGGGGGCATCCAATACTAATCCAGTTCCAAACCAAAGTTTCAACTCAAATTTCTGTCTTATCCCTTCAACTTATTCTTCATTGGAGTGCTTCCAACTACATTAGCTTTTGGTCCTTTTCTGTGACATACAATATTTTTATATACCTGGTGGAGAAGCAGTAATCCCCTTTTCTCTCACTTCCCATTCACGTTTCTTGGAAAAAATATAAACCCGACAGCACTGCGGGCCATACACGTACAGAAGAAAGACGATGATACAATGACCTTCAGAATTCACCATATCATTCATTGTCCAGTGACAACTTTCTGTGATACGAAGACCTCTGTATCTACAAAGATATTTCTTAATAGCATTATTTACTACGTAAGGCATATATTTTGTTTAGTGATGTCTGAATTTATTTTCTTGCTTGATTATCTTTTCTTCATATTCTAAGAGATTGCTCTAATATAAGTATCACAGTGACAATTAAAAAAGAATACTAAATTTTGTCCCAACGAGATCATTTCCCAATATTTTCTCGTCAATCAAAACTCTATTGTTTTCTTTTTCATTACATTGATTTGTTTATTTAACAAACTTTTGACATAAAGAAGCCATCTTCTGATTTCGGAGTGAAAATAGCAATACGTAACTGAACGAAGTACATGA